>JABFPB010001055.1:0-28362 GCA_022817645.1 Ceratoteleas bidentatus | reverse complement strand
TTTTTTGTCTTAGCGGAAAAAATGAACTTTTTGAGGGTCTGTATAGAGGGAGCTGTTCTTTTCCGTCCGAGGGCGGAAAAGGACACAACTTTGCGCCCGGTATGCAGGCAGGAAAAAGCTCATTTTTTGTGCAGGTTGGACGAGAATGTTGTTTTGCTTTGTTTGTCGTGCATCTTCGTATGAGAAGGGTCGAAGTTTTCGAGGAATCAAAGTTCTCGAAGTGTTGAAGGTCTGAAGTAGTCGAAGGTTCCGGATTTCAAATTTTTCGAAGTTATCGAAGTTTCGAAGTTTTCGAAGTTTCGAAGATTTTGCAATTCTCGAAGGCTCCACAATTTCAAAGTTTGCGTACTTTTGCAGATTTTGAAGGTACGAAGAATTCGAAGTTGTCGAATTCTCACAGGTTCCGAATAGTACATTTTTCAATGTTACCAAAATTTCAAATGTTTCAATGTTTCGAAGTGTTCAAAGTTTCTCAAGTTTCGACATTTTCAAATTTGTTGAAGCTGTCGAAGTTACTGAACTCTTCGAAGTTGTTGAAATGTCGAAGTTTTCGAAGTATTGAAATTAGGTTTTCGAATTTAACTTATATTAAAAATTTGTTAAAAATTTGTTAAAGGTGTTAAAGTTATTGCAAATTTCATATTAACTAATAATGTCTATGGACTTTAAATTATATTTTTAATTTCGTCAAAACGCATTTAAATGTTGAAATGTTTGCATGTCCCCTTAGGTACTATTCCATTGTACACTAATTTACACAGAAAACACAGAAATTTTTATTGACAAAATTACATGGAAAACTGGAAAATAATATAATTAGATCTAACAGTATCCATAGTGTGTTTTAAAAGAGAATGTATTAAAAGATTATTTTTCATGTTCTAAAATAAATCATTCCCAGAATTCCCATTACAGAATAAATGGAAACGATTTATTTTCAGTGTATGGTTCATTAATTAACTTAGAAAATTCAACATAAAGGATAACTGGAACGGCAATGTACATAAAAAGTAGTATATTAAGTTAATAAATAATCCATTAAATTATGTTAGAAAATTGCCAAAGATCAGAAATGTTCCCTTACCTTTGAACATAGCGATATTAAAAGCCCAATACACTGAGATAAGATATTTGTAAAAGCTGCGAAAACTTCGTACGTTTTACGAGACATATCGTAGAAAATACGAATTCTTTGTACCGTTTACGATATATCTCGTAAAGTGTACGAATTTTTTGTAGCTTTTGCGAATCAGTTTCCTCAGTGTAGAAATTTTGTGGTTGTGGAGAATAAATAGATTTGGTTATCAACAAAAATTACTGGATGAATTTGATGACTTGAAATTGATTTTTTCAACCAGTACATCTTGTCCTTTAGTATTTAATATGCTAATTGGTACTGTTTGAACATTAATTATTTTGGCTATTTTTCTGCACACTGAGAAAATACAATTTTCCAAAATATTTCTGAAAAGATAACAAAATTATCGTAAAAAACTTTGTCACAAAAAACATTGCAAAAGTGTAAAATGGTCTTTAAGAACTTGCTCTTTCGCTAATGATAGCATGCATTGCAAAAACAAGTATCTTATCATATTCACTTTGTGAGGAAAAGCGCCAAAAACGACTTTACTCATTAAGTAAAATACTTGTTTTTCCAGTAGGAGATTAGTATGAATCATTACACAAATAAGTGTCTGTTCGCAAGACTCTTTGTCATGAATACCATTTCGATATAAAATATGTTAGGAAAGAATAAAAAAACTGTTAGCATAGGATACTGGTTTTCCTGTTTGCACGACCCATCCGTTCAAACTAATAAAATGTCAATTGCTATTGGATTGCTTGAAAATTTTGTTGAAAATTCAGCAACTTTTCAACCCTCACAAAACAGGTGTTCTTGTTTCGGTGCCGTTAGATTTCAAACTTGTTTCGACTCCAAAGTGGAGATTGTGACTGTAGAGTTTAGTCTACCGTCAGTAATTTGAAACGGATTAAAACAGATTTAGAGATTATCTTTTGTTTTTGATCAAACTAAACTTCGCAGCAAAATTGTTGCAGGATAGTTTGCATGCTTATCTTCTTCGAAGAAATATTCATCGGATACAGATGACAAAAATTATACATATTCAAATGCGCCCACAGAAATGTGTCAATTTAACGCAATAAAACTAAGTATTTCAAAAAAAATTCTATTACAGTTAACATTTTGTTAAAGTTAAAACATATTAACCTGGGTTCAGTTCCAACAATTTCCCGTTTTCGCAATAATTTCCAGGTTAAATAAAATTATATATTGTTCTAACCGAATTTCTGCATAAATTATAGAATAATAACATGTAAGTTGGTTTTCCATCTGCCTTTAGTCATTTTATTTTGAGTTATTATGTCAAAATGATTTCTATCTATTTAATTACTGTAAAGTGGCGTAGGATAATAAAAGAAGAATTACGGCTTAAATATTTTCGGAAAAACATCTGAAATCGGAAGACGTTTAAAGTTTAAAAGACCGGAAAGAATGCAGAACGGTGTCTGAATTAAATAGTATATGTGCATTGAATAATTTAAAAGAATGTGGTAACACGTCCTTGCCAATTTCACTCCAGACAGTATGTTATATATGTGTACATATAAATTGTTAATGAAGAAAATGTCAGTGTGGAACAATAGTTCTCATTCGTCTTCAGATATCGATATTCACGAAAGTTTTATTTATATAACACAAACAAATAATTTTTTGTGATATAAAAAGTAGGTTTTCATTGAGATTTTTGTAGTAAAAATGGCTTTTTTGGTTGGCTTTAAAACTGTAGAGTAAAAAGAAACTTAACGTGACTTCTAATAATCGCAGTAATAATTGTAACATAACTGGTTTTCCATTTTTCAACCGGAATGCCAACCTGAAAATCCATGCAAGATTGGATTAAGATAATGGTTTATTACCTGCACAGTACCGAACTACTGTTCAGAACATTTGAACAAAGAATGTTTATGACTACCAGGGTCAAAATGAAGATTAGAAAATGCGGGAAAATCGATTGGAAACGGTTTACCTTGGTTTAATCGGCGTAACGAGAAAACTGAAGAATTAAGGGGTAAGGGCAAAATAAGTAATTTCCCACACCTGTTTCGGATTCTGATATAGTAAAATATAGAAAACCTTATCGGTAAAAGGATAATTATAGTTTGGGATGTTCAGAGATAAATTAATTAGAACTTGTGAATCCTTTGAACACCAAAAAACACCAAGATTATTGCAGAGATTAATTTTTCTATCTGTGATTTTATAGAATAAATAAAAAGGTGGGGGCATTTTAAAAGAACAGGCGTTTTTAATAGAACGTGGGACTAAGAGACAAATAAAAAAATCCTAGTCGTTTGCGCATAAACTGATTAGGATTAGCTAAATGGAATTTCTTCTTCGGAAGCTGTACCGTGTAATTTACTTGGGAAATGTCTAAAGTTTCTCAGAATTATCGCTCTTAATAATCCTCTGGAATTTAGGTAAATTTGTCAGGTGGTGAAAATTATGAAACACCGAAATGATAGTAATTTCCAATTAAAAAATGGGGATTCCAAAGCAAAATGAACGATTTTAACATCACTCAACATTTAATCAATTTTCGACATTTTTTCTAATCTATTTGTCCAGTCACGTTTTTCATTAAGCTTGAAGAGTAAAATTATAAGTGTTGACATTTTTTTCCGATCGAGTTCAGAAAACAGAGGTTCTTGAATGTTTCCAGTCTAATTAATTTCAGTATTTTCTTTCGTAATAATGGTTCGATTGTTGCGTGATAACGAATAATTTCATAATGGACGAATTATAATAAACATGCACCTCGACATTGGTCGGAATTCACAAATTCGCCACATTTAAATTCACATATCTAGGCCAACGAAAAGAGCATACGGTTTCACAACATTTTAATGCCGATCGTGATTTTCGCGCTCTTTCTTATTTGCCGAAGACTTATCAGCGCACGTCAATTATTCAGAAATTTAGATGTCGTGAAAAATGGCAGAACATTGCTCCTCGTGATACAAGTGCGTCATTTTATATCTTTATTGAATTCACCGCGAATTCAATGAAGATATTATGACTCTGAAAAATGTTCGTTTATAATTATCTGCATTCTTAAAGAAATTACTTAATAATTTTTGTGATACGTGAATTTTTATATTAAAAGGAATTCAAGTTTGAAATATTTGTTCAACGAATTTTATTGTTTGTAAAACTTTCTATTTCGATAGCAATTTTATAAAGACCTTTAATATAAGTATGTCATTGTCAGGTGATAAACCTCATTGAAATTACTGCGAATGTAATGGGAAGTATTCAAGTTGCATATGCATTTAGAATCCGAAATGAAGTTGTCGAATTTGGACATGTTACGGTTGCCTTTCATCAGACATAACCTTGACAAATTTTGGTTCAATAATTATGATAACAATCGGTATTTAATTTATCACCCATTTGACTTTAGACATAAGAGAAAGTCGTTCGTTCGATATAGATAATAATTTCTCTTTAATTAATCACAATGCTGGACATTTATTTGAATGAGTCCATTGAACTGTGACATTCCGTATAGTTCGGTCACACATTAATTTTTTTCGATCGCTGCATCTGTTCTTCAAACTGTTTTGCATAAAACATTGAAATCTCGCGCTGAAAAAAATTATTTATCCAACGATAAAGCGTGACAAAAGACCAGACTTTTGATAGAAAAGCGATTCCAGAAAACGACGAATTCGGTGATTTAATAATTCCATATTTGTGTTCCTTCTGAGAATCTTGAACAGGCTATTATATTTAGAACATGAACTTTTATAACAAGAACTTTTCGTTCGCACTTCCGAACTGAGATTTCGCAGAAAATGTTCTTACTTTTAAACAAACACTATAATCGATATTTAAGATTAGATTTTGACCAATGTTTCCGCTCTCGTGCCGGCACGTAATCTGAATTGCTTGTCGGGAATTGATAAATACAACTGCGCGCTGAAATCGGGTTTGCATGCTGTCATTACAAATTAAACGTTTCGAACCGCAAATTCAGTTACAAAAACACGAACCGTCATTTCCCCAAACGTGCTTCCATCGACAACAAAATTGAAACGTTCAAAATTAAAAAAGAAAACATATTTTTCTTTCATCATATAACATTCTTCAAAATGATGATTAATTCAAAACGATGATTAAAAACTTTTTTTGAGTTTGAGAAAATTGTATACCATTATTTTAAATTCTGTGTAAAAAACGTTCTGCCCAAATTTACTGGAAACCAAATTCCAGTAAAATTCATGTGTATACATTAAAATTACAGTAATTTTTGTGATAAAGTTTCGTTCTCATAAATACCACAATATTATGATAAAATTTATTATAATATTTCAGAATACATAAACAGAAGATATATGTATATATACTCTCAAAAATATCCTTCTGAAACAAAACGAATAATTTTGGTAGAAAGAAATCTTTTCCACTGAAAAGGAATTATTTTTTGTGACGAAGGGAACGTTTTTTCATTCAAAAGAAGTTTTTTGTTATTGCCCTCAGTATATTATAAAATGTACTATCAATCCAGCAAATGTAAAAAAATTCCCAAAACCAACGTCACTCGTAATTCGCGTCCAGCCACAATGCTGTCTTATGTAATAATTATACAATTACCCACAAAGCAACTTTATATCCTCTAATAACCGCGATACGCAATCATCTGACTATTTGATTGCTTTTTGTTTCCATTCCTCTCGCCTCGTCGCGGTTTACGTCTGCAAACAGTTGATCCCGAATAATTAGCCGCTAATGAAGAGCGCGAATCCCGCGGTTGCGTAAACGAGGAGGCGCTCGCGCAAAAACCGTCCCACTTGCGCCACTCGTCTGTCGCGGGACTCCGAGCGAATTCGTAGGCTGCTTTATTTGCGCGAAACGTCGTCCTTTTCTGTGAAATCCCGGCGTACCATTTATTGGAACGGAAATATTTATGTACGGTCTGCTGACTTTGCACTTGAGCCAGTCTTTGTCGTTACACTTTCAGCCAAGTGCGTTTCATTCGGGCCAATCGACACGAGTGATTGCGAGTAATTGCTTTGTTAATAGTGGAATTAGTGAGCAGTGATTTCACGGGTAATTCAGTTTAAAAAACGTCCTTTGAATCGTCGAAATTCCTGTGGGAACTTGGGAATTCCTATGGAGAATCCCCAATTTTTTAGTTTAATAACAGAAAAATTCATCATTCGTTTATTGTCTTGGAAATAATCTGTTTTCTGTCCACATATTCGAAAAAGTGGAAGTTGGTTTGGTTCGAATTCTGACGAAACTTACTCGAAGTCGAAGGTGTTAAATTTGGTTGAATGGCGGTTTCACCTGTTGAAGTAAAAAGTTTTTGGTATTTAACTATGGCTGACAAAAAGGGGGTGGTGTGGAAATAGTTGAATGGATGAATGAGGAATTCGATGATTCATTAAGCACTTTTACTTTTCGTTCCACTCAGTTCGGCACATTTTCAAATCCGTCCAAACTTCATGGGTTTGACCAAGTGGCACGGCAGAGTTACCAACCGAGGTATGTGGTTAGACCAAGGACGTGGCGAACATTGTTTCGCCTATTTGTAATGGATCTATGAGAGCCGCGAGCGCTTTCGTTGCGACAAATATTCCGTTCTTTGAAGATCTTGCAAAATGAGTCTTTACTCCCGCGGGAAAATGCATGGAGATTAGACAAATATCTTACCCTTTGAAACTTATTTTAAAGTTGAAGTCCCAGGCACCAGATAGAGATTAAAGAATTGTAAAATGTCTTATCTTCACTTAAATCTGAAGTCTGGTTTAGGGTTTTATATTCTTCTGTTTTGGAAATTATTAGCAGAGTGATTACATTAAAAAGTTTTTTAATACAGTGACTTCCAAAGAAATCAAATTGTTGATATTGCCGAATGTGACAAACTGTGAATTTCTTTCTGTGTTATAAAGTTTTTTTCTGACATTTATATTGAAATTGAATAAATAGATTGAAAAAACTGAATTTTCGAACTCTCTTCTCTAAGTCCAGTTTATCTGAGAATTGTACAATCCTATTATTCTGAATTCATATTAATCTAAAATTTGTATATGGTAATTTTTTTAGGGAAACTTTTTTTCACTTGAAACTGAGTCTGAAAATGTAGTGTCAAAGGACGGGTGCAGTTTCGTTGCCTTGAATGGCGCATGCGAAATTAGTCTCAGTATTATAAGTGCGAACAAACACACTTGACGTAACAAAGCAGTATGTCTTTGACTGCAACATCAATCGCTTTGATTATCATACGCGATTACGCATAATTTGCACACGGCGACAATTATTGTATGACACTCTGCGGATGACAAGTTGTGAAACGTTGTTTGATACGTTTGCACACGACTTTATTTGGTATATCTCTTTCAGATAGGAACAATAATACTAAGCGATAACAAGGCAGATATATTCCGAAGTCTTTGTCATATTTGTGCGCTGTATTACGACAGTCTTATTAATAATATGAGCTTTTCTTCAGGATTCTTGCGTTAAGTCATGTCGATTCTTTCCTCGAAATTGCACGAGTAAAGTGAACTGGAGGCTTAATCTGCAGATTCGCATTGATTTTATTGTGATTATCAACTGAAAGGCGAACGCCAACATAGAAGGCTGAGCTAACAACGATGTTTGTCTGTAAACTCAGCTACGTGACTCACTCGTTCAATTGAGTTTTTATCCCAACTTTACCAAAAGTCAATCTGAGAACACGTGTCTTTTTCTGACAGAAGTGGTTCATTGAGGCTGTTTCTTTTTCATTTGTTCCTAAGTCGAGACAAAGTGTTTCTTAAATCAAATGTTTTCATATCCAACTGCCAATTCAGCGAAGAACTGAATAGTTAATGAAGGTGAAAGTTTGGCTGAGATGAATCGTTTCTTTGTCGGGACTTCTTGTTTCGACGCTATCACAATTATTTCCGTTTTTTCACCGTACTTCCGTGAAAGTGAATATTACTGGGTGTTACAACGAGTTTGCGTTTTTTCGCGGCTAATTTCACGTTCCTAATGCCTATTTAGCGTTACACTTTCAGCCTCCTATGCGCTATTTTCCGCTTTTTCCAGACTAGATTTTCTCACAGTTTAAAAACTGCTGCGAGAAAATCTGGACTGAAAGTTAGATTTAGAAGTAGCCAAATATTTCGTATGGATGCGAAGAAACTAGTTTCGCGGGAAGTATCATTGATAAATTCAGCAAAAACGAGTTTTGACTAAAAGACGGACCGCAATTGCAGAAATGCTAATGCCAAACTCGAGACGGGAAAAACAGGGCGCAAAAAGTGACGAGATTATTATTCCCACTGAACTCGAATTAGCGTATTTCTGGTTTGCCTAAAAACCTGATTTATTTTGTCGACAGCTAATCTGTGCTGGTTTTGGTCACTTCGCTTAAAACGTTTCAACCATAAAATGGAACATTCGAAAAATTTCCCATCGACCAATTTTCCAGTAGAATTTTCTTTTCGAAAAAACATTTTTTACCAGTTTTAGAAAACATAATTATTTCACATTAAAACTAAAATTCTGATAACAATTTCTGTGGAAACTAATTTTTTTTTCTATTCAATAATAATTCTTCAAGAACAGTATTTTTAACTGTCCAATATTATTTCTGCAACAGTTCCCGATGTTACATAATCGCTCAATTTCAATATCAAAACAACGCCAATAAGCCGGTCATATTCCAGGAATGTCCGATTGGGTAATTCCAATCCATTTCGCGAAATTTCTATCAATGAACTGCAGTGCACCGGCCAAATCTGCGTGCAATCGTGTCGAGCTCCGAAAATTCCCCAAACGAACATTTTCATTGGCAGTATCTGAACGGCAGATTAAATCCATTTTGATAAAAGATCATTCGATTAATGAATGACGGATAACGCTCTACTCGGCTTTTATTCGGCGCGTAATCTCGGTGTGGAGAGCTGGGGACGTTTTAATTGCGCGTTTGGTCATGTCGAGCGACAAGAAGTAGGTCCACAACAGTAGAAAGACGAGTTGTTAGATCTGACACATTTCGGGCGCTTTTCACTGTCTTCATCGCATCAGCGTAAATGAGACCGTGAATTAGTTGAAAGTCTTCCGAAATGTCTGCAGAAGTGTGACTGAAACTTTTTTTATCGGCGCGGCTTCTGGATCGTCTGACCTTTTTGGGTTTTGTGTTGCAGATTTAAGGACAAGGCGGTCTTCGGCTACGGTACGAGCATTCCGCCGACCAATGACACTGAAGACAAAGAGCCGGCTACGAAAAAGGTCATTTTCTGCGTACACGGGAAACTGTCCGGCTGCTGTACGGTCGTGCAACCGGGTCAAGATGGAACTCAGGAATACCAGCTCAACAACCCCCTCTGTGAGTAGACCTTATCAGTCCAAACTGGGAACCCCGGAAAATTATAATTGTGAAATGTATTTGTGTTGAATTAATTTATATTAATTATTTGTTTCAAATATGAGTTCATTTATGATTCGAAATTTCCAAATATTTCCTCAAATAAGAAGATGTGAGTTTTATAAGTTAGCTGAGAATTTTTCTTAATTGATAATTTTGTATTTAAATATTCTGAATTAAACAAGTTTTTATTTACTGAATAAGGTTGAAAACAATTGGATAAATGAAGAAATAATTTAATGCAACTGAGCAAGTTACTGCAGTTGATTGATATCTGCTGGAAATAAATGAAGTAGTATTGACATGGTCACTAATCTGGACATTCACCTTAGTGAGAAGGTATAAGATAGACCTTTTCTATGATTCTGCCTGGAAGACCTTCTAAACAGATGTAGGCATTCTTTGGGTTTTTTGAATTTTGGTACCATCTGAACACTTGCTGAGTAAACCTTATCAGTCCTAACTAAGAACTGGAACGAATCGATCTTCATTGTATGACCATACTAAAGTACAGGAATTTCAGAAACTTTTACTGGGAATCGAACCCCTGGTTAGCTGAGTGTCTTTCTATCAAGGTGAATGCCCTAGTTGACCTTTTTGCTTTTTAATGTTTTACATTAAAAAATTAAAATTTTGTTAGATAATGTAGAAGACAAATGAACAAATGAAAACCTAACTTCATGCAAATGGCCAATGTATAGTAAACAGACCTAAGCAATTTTTGGATTCTTGAAAAGTTGAATGTCTTTCTATCCAGCTACCGTGAAGACGGAAGTAGACCTTTTCTAGGAACGAATTCGAAAAGCAGACCTATTCAAAACAGATGAGAGGAACTTTCGAGTTTTTGTTTCTGAAAGGATTAACGTTTAGATGATGAAAATTGAGTGGAGTTCTGAAAGGATAGATCTGAGAACATCTTTATTTTTTGGTTTTTTAATGCCGAACAGGCGAGATGACCGAATATGCTAATGTTGAGCTATCGACAGCTGGCATTCTTTGTAAAGGTTACGACGTGGAGGTAAAGTTCGATAGGAACGAAGTGTGGCCGGAATACGAAGCCAGGTAGGCATTCTGCGGGTAATCTTATCGAGAGTGCAACGCGTGTGGAGATTATGCGTCGCTTGGTTGGAATGATACAGATTGAAGGATGCCTGGTGTTTTTTAGCTTTTAAACTCTCTTTCACGAAATTGAGGAATATTGGAGAGATAAACTGATGCAACGAAAAACAGTGTAAAATTCCAGCAAAATGCTAATATAATCGACTGTAACTTTACAGTGAATCCTGTGAAATTATGTTACCGTAATATTACCGTGTTTACTTTAAATGACAGCAAAATTTATTGTAATATTATATATTTTTCTGTGAGTGTGACAAGCACATTAAAAAAATTGTGTGCTAAAGTACAAAAATGATTTATAAATATTATGTCCGATTAGTAAAATGTATTGTTTGGTCACGTGGTTCCGGATTGTTATTGTCGATTATTATAAGTCTTATAGATTATTTTTTAAGAATAGCTTGGAATGTGATTGATTGAGTAACTGATGCAATAAACTGCTTTTATTTGTTAACAGATGAAGACCACTGCCACAGGGAACGCAACGAAGAAATTGACAAGAAAGCGAGGAAGAAGTTGATAATTGCGAGCGTGCTATGCGTTATATTCATGATAGGAGAAGTAGTCGGTAAGAAATCGTGTCAATTTAGAATTTTCATATGCCAATATTCGACGTAAAAAAAACTGATACGACGAATCAATTCCTGCAAATTTTAACGAAGAAGCTCGACAAAAATGTTGAAATTCAAAGTTGACTTAAAATAAAATAAAATAAAATAAAATCGGTTTACTTATTTTTCTGCTCGCATGAAAAAGAAGTAACCTCCAGTAATTCATATGTAATTGCATTAGTTGATAAAAATTACCATATGTTTTTCCCAAACAAAAAAGTTTCATTGAGATACAAATAATTCCTCATTTTTTGACGTGTTACATTGAAAATGAATTATTTTTTCAACACATCGCAACCATAATAAAAGAAACGGTCACGAAATGCCAATCGCGATCTTTTTTCCTACAATCAAATTGATGCCTGTTAAACATGAAACTCCACTTTTTGCTCTTCTTGAACTATTTGACTCTGCCACTTTTTTCTACATCATGTCATTCCAAGAAACTATTCGTTTGCCACAGAAAATAATTGATATTAGCAGTTGGCGATTTGACTGCTTGTTCTTTCAACTCATCGAAATTTGTATGTATTCTAGGTGGCATTATGTCCAACAGTTTAGCTATTGCTACGGATGCGGCGCACCTTTTAACAGACTTCGCTTCATTTATGATTTCGCTCTTTTCGATATGGGTGGCTAGCAGGCCTCCGACAAGAAAAATGCCTTTCGGCTGGTACCGAGCAGAGGTATGACTCAGATTCTTATAATCTTTTTAATAACTAAAAATAGGCAAACTAAAAAAAATCATTAGAAAAAACAACTTTTTTCTTTTCAATCTTAAGACTTCTACAAGTCTTATGATTGGAAAAAGTAAGATTCATCTAAATAATAATATACAATTTCAGGTCATCGGAGCGTTGACGTCAGTTTTGCTCATCTGGGTAGTTACCGGAATCTTACTCTACCTTGCTGTCGAGAGAATCATTCACGAAGATTTCGAGCTAGATGCTGAGGTGATGTTGATTACCTCAGCGATAGGAGTTGCTGTTAATCTAGTGTAAGTTGCATGACCATCTTTAGTCACTTACAAAATGACAATACATGGCAGATATACTAAAAATGATTTATGTAAATTCAGGAGTCTGGGTACATACCATTTACACAATGGTTTCTTGATTATATAAAAATTAGTTTTAGTGTTTGTCAGTCATGACAAACTATTAGGAAAAGAGGTTTATATCCTGCGAAAACTTCAAAGAAATGATTCAGTATTTGTTATTTAATGTCTCCAACTGTTAGTGTGACTTTTTAAAATTTTGTTCTTTAAGTAAGTTTGTATTTCCTGGCAAAGCTTTCTATTTTCTATTTGTTTGCAGGATGGGATTGTCACTTCACCAGCATGGTCCAGGAAGCTACGGCCACGGACACAGTCATAGCCACGACCACGGTAAGAACGAAAAAGTCGATAAGTGCCATGAAGAGAGCGCGACCGTCAAGCACGAGCATCCCCAGAGGAACATCAACGTCCGGGCTGCATTTATCCACGTGGTTGGTGATTTCATCCAAAGCACTGGCGTGTTTGTCGCAGCACTTGTAATATACTTCAAGGTAAAACCCACAAGAACCTGATATTTTTAAAAACAAATTATTTTCGAATTTCTCAAAGAAGCTCTGGAAATTTAGGGTGATTGGTTAAGTCCAATAGTGGACATAACTGCACAAACTTGTATCAGCATTCACTACCTAAAACCTCAGATTTTCATGTGAAAGTTTGGTATATCCATGATATCTATAGTACCAGTAATATGTACCATTCCCAGGAAATTTCAGGTCTAGGTAGACAAATCTGGTAAACATTTGTGTCGTTGGGGCCAATTATAAAATTTTGTTGATTTTGACTTCACCAAGAATTCCTTAAAGTTCAGTAAAACATTGTGTCTCCTTTTTGCGTTTACCAATATTGCTTTTTATTTCAGCCAAGTTGGAGATTAGTCGATCCAATGTGCACGTTCTTCTTCTCAGTCCTAGTCATGTTGACAACCGTCGCTATTATCAAAGACGTGATGAACGTCTTGATGGAAGGAATTCCAAAAGGGTTCGACTATTCCCAAGTTGAGAGCACGTTCACCGAAATCGAAGGTGTCCTTAAAGTCCACAATCTCAGGATTTGGGCATTGTCGCTCGACAAGACCGCGCTTTCCGCTCATCTCGCGATAAGTACGTCTAAACCTAATATTTCCAAATGAATCCCGAAAAAGAACCTCAAATTCCAGAACAGACTGTTCTATATTTTCTCTTTCTAGAGGAAGAACAAGAATTTGCTCTTCATAGTAAGATAAAAATTGATCTTCCTAGAAGGAATGCCTAGAATTTGCTCGCCTTAAAAAGCAGAGCAAGAATTAGCTCTTCCTTGGAGGAAGGACACACATTTAGTCTTCCTAGGTTCTTCCTTTGGTTCATACCTTTGGTCTTATCTCCAAAATTTTGCAAATGCTAATAAACCTATCTCTCTTCCAGAACCCGGTACAAGTCCCCAGGAAATTCTCCGAACCGCCACCAGGAACATACACGACAAGTACAACTTCTTCGAGATGACGCTGCAGATCGAGGAATTCAACCAAAAAATGGAGAACTGCAAACAGTGCAAGCCTCTATCCCAGTAGACGTCGCCCATAAGCAATTCGAATGACCAATCGCGAGCACATTTTCCGAAGAACAATAATAGGTGGCGCTCCGGGACAATGTGCGTCGACCTAAGGTGCACTGACAACGAAAGTTTGAGAGCTGGGTATTCTTTTGGATGAGTGGCTGTACAAACGAGAATACCTGAATTGTCGAACGTTCGTGTAGTATTAGAAAAGCCGCGGATTATCGTAACTCTGTCTTATCCGAGAACCACCCGGGACAACTGGTGGAGCCTAACTCTGCCAACTTGACGACGACCGCTTCGGGCCTATTTTACGAAAAAAAAAATTATTTATCGTTACAAAAAGATTATTATACCGAGCACTCGTGGCGAAATCGCAATACTCTTTAGACAAATCACGATTTCGGGCACTTTTATCTCAGCATTTTAACGTTTTCGATCGATTGACCGTTTCGCCGAAGGCACCGCGACTTTGGCGCAGGATGTCGACTTTTAGATAAGTATTAAGCTTGCTGTTCGAACAGCGACTCCGAACGCGACGAATGGTCATTGAGCACTATCGTTTTTTGCAATCACGATCCAATGATGTTCGTCCAGCGTTTTAATGCGCGCAAATTGCTCAAATTGCTATCAAAGTATCATTACCGAATCCAAACATTCCGCGTCGCAAATGCAATTAACGTCCCGATTCTATTCGCAATTATCGCCTTGACTTCGAATCATTGTTTCCAATCGCCGAACAAAAGTACGACTAGCTCTCTGGAATTGTATCCAACAGGATGACCAAACCATCGGTCCGGCGCGTGTACTAGGAACATCAGTCAGACGAAAACATCGAAGTTTAAGTATTAAACAGTGTGATACCATGTACTTCCACGTGTCAGTTTTGTAATATCTCATCATGAACCGTCCGGGATGGACGACAAGAACTTCGTCGGTTCGAACACTTGCATTTGTATTTAATCCTCCAACTCTTCATCGTTCGCCAGTGAAACTGGACAAACGATGGAGGCAAGTTTTCGCAGCATTTTGTTAGGCTGTTGTAAGTAAGTGTAAGTACTCTTCGAATAGATTCACGAGCTGTTGAATAAATAAAGTTATTTTTTAAATATAAAAGCTGTTTTATTGGTACCGAATCCTAGGAATGGGTAGGTGGTAAGACGTTTCGAAGGTGTGAAAAATGAAATTGTTTACAGTTATTTTCCTTACCTTTCCTCTGAAACCATCTTCTACCTTCATTTTTCAAAAATTAGTCATCTTTAGATTGAAACATTTTGAAAATTTACGTATCTTTACTTTGAAACTATCTTCAATCATGCAAGATTATCAAAAATCTAATTTAAAAAATACTTCATATTGAAAACATGTTCTATCATCCAAAGTGTCCAAAGCACTCAAAAATCCAGTATAGCACAATTCCAGTCTCAGTCAACAGATCGATAAGCCTCACAATACCGGTACTTTTTCTGTCATTATATCTATCAACAATCTTAATATTTATCGTCGTCTCGGAGATAAGAGCGCTTTTTATCGTTCGTTCTTGATACAACCAATATCCAAATTGAACGACCGAGCAATCGAAGCGTGATGTTTCTAGTTGTCTAGGACTGACGAGTGGCGAACGGTCGGTGCGCGATTTTCCAGCAAAGGCGGCACTCCTCGGTCGACGCGGATTGAAAAGGTGCAGACAATCATTAATAATCAATTAGCCTTACAAAAAACTGTTGTCGCGTAATTGGCAGTATAGTGAACAACATACATACATTAGGCGGACATACATAAGATTTAACTTACAAATGCTTAATTCCCGGAAGTGTTATTTCAATCGTTCACCATAACTCAGTATTTTACCACGCTGACAATTGAAAAAAATTAAAAAAATGTTTAATTAAAAAAATTGTACAAAACCATTTTTTTCAATTTCAAACACTTCTCTTCTACTTTGGAAAATGCTTGCCATTAAATCGTTTAATGGCAAAAGATTCAATTAGTTTGAAAAATCTTCTTTTTGCTGTCAGCCATCCATCGATTAAAACTTTCTTTAAATTACTGTAATGACTACCTGAATATGTAAATTTCTCATAAACTATCTCTCATCTTCCGACAGTTAGGAAAACGTTTCTAAGTAGAAAACTGTCCTATCGCTGTGATTATAGTAATCCAGATACCGACTATCAATCCTGCTTCTCCTTCCAACACTTCGATTCCTCGATTCCTCGAGCTTTTCGGTGCCGAAAGGCGCGAACCGGTGATCCGATTGTCGAGCAATCAATGGACCGATCTGAATTGTTCATCCGCCGAACTTTATGTAACAATCAGCAGCCTTCGCCGCTGAAACGCGGCTCGATCGTGCGCCGTATGCTAATTGACAACACCGCGATTCAGTTCGCCGCATAAATTCAGTTCACCGCGATATCTCCTCCCTTCGCGATAACGCTCCTCCACGTCTCGCGACGGATCCGGAGGCGACAGTTCGCAGGCGTTCGACACTCAAATCGAATGATCGAAAATCATTAACCGTAAGTTTACCGAAAAAATTGCTTGAATTTTAAATAAAATACTGAAAGATTAAACTATCAGGAAATTCCCTACGCGTTTGAAATTTCAGAAAATTCAGAAAATTTCAGAATATATATACGCGGTATATATATTCCCAATATATTTCCAAAATATTTCCAAAATATATCCAATATATTTCCAAAGAATTCCCAATATATTTCCAGTATATTCGTAATACATTTCCAATATATCCTCGATATATTAGGAATGCATTGCGAATTTTTGCAATATATTGGGAATATATTGTAATTTTTGCAATATATAGGAATATAATGGAATGAGATTATACATGAGATTCATACACTTTTCATAAATATCTGCGTCCTATTTTTACTTACACAATTTTTTTTATTTAAAAACGTCAAGTCTCACTTTTTCTTCAAGATTCTTGAAGAGAATTCCTCCGCTTCGGCGCAGTTTCTTCGCCATATCAGTCCTCGCTTTTTCCTCCGTTTCTAAACGAAAAATCGGTGGGGGCAACCGACGATAACGCAAAAGTGCGGTAATGAGACCGTAATTATGCTGGAAAGCCGAAATTTATCTTATCGTCGCGCGTTTCACGAAAATTCAATTAGACATTTTTGTGGTATCTGAGGAACGCGTATCGCTGCGAGATTGATAAATGGACGATCAGTAACGCGGTTTCGGTTGAAAAGTGCGGTCAACTCCCGAGTCGGCGCGGCTTGTTATTAAATTTATCAATTGCAGCGAGCGCCGCTTGTGTACCAATTCCGAGCGCTTTTTCTCATTCAGAGCGACAAGTAGCGGCTGATGCGGATGACCCAACTTAATTCTAAGCTACGACGTCCCTACCGGTACTCGATACCGTGGCAGCGTGACAGTCCGTCCGCATGGCCTCGTGGTGAAACGCGCGTGCGATTTCGAGCGATTTTGCGCGACGATCGGAACCGATTCGCCGATCGCGATCGATCGACGATTTGCGGCTTTATATAATTCTTTGCGTTTGAGGCAAGTAATGGAGCGGAGCGAGAGGACAAGCGAAAGTTTGCGAAAATTGTTCGGTCGAATCGTTTTTATTTCGTTTTAAACGAGGGGAAAGGATTTTTGGGAGGGGAGGAGTAGAATTAATTTTTTATAAAGTGGGGATGGGAATGTGAAAAATTTGGGAGACAAATGGAGTGGAATTTTGGTGTAGTTTGGAAGATTATACAGTTTTGAAACTAATTTTAAAGTACAATTTTAAAAGGAAAAATTGGAAAATGTAAATGTTAAAATTTTGAAAAAAAGTAATTTTTCAAATTTTATTATATACTTAGGATTTAAAGAAGCGGGTGAAATAAATAAAAATGTATTTTGACAACAAAATATTTATTTACATTTTTGAATTTTTTGATAGTTCAAAGTTTGAATAATTAAAATAATTAACTGATATTTACAGATATGTTACAATGATTATTTTAGTTTCGCTATTTTGCATACTTTGAATTACGTGTTGATTGATTAAAGAAATAAATTAATGTTTATGATTTCAAATTAACTTGAATGAAAAATATGTTAAAAAGTTTGAATCCTAAATTGATAAGTCTATTTTAATTATTAATAATTAATAATAAACAAATGATAAATCTAATTCCAATGTTTTCCATTCTCTTTAATTATGGATGTAAAATGAATGCAATGTGTCAATCGAAAATATTCTTTTGTATTATTGTGACACAATATACAACTGCATTATATTGTTTTCACTTCTACCTACACGTGTTTATTTTAAATAAATACCTACGCAAAGCTTGCCGACAGTTTACGTACATTGTTTACACTTACGTGCTACTGCATTCATCTGTACCTTAAAGTTAACATTTTTACTCGCATACGCGTCAGTTTTATCATTTCCACTTATGTCCTCCTCGCATACCACCTCGGATTAAATATTTTAATAACATTTAACGTCATAACTTAGATTTATCAATATATTTATAGATACGAAGTAAAATATCGCAAATATTTGTAAGAAACTTAATTGACATATTTTCTATTACTTATAGTGAATTGTATCTGGACGAAAAATGTTCACTTAATTCATTATCATTAATTTTTAAAAACGTTTATTTCTAGAATTTTTTAATATAACAAAATGAGGATCAAGAATATTTTTCCCTATAATAAATTTCAGTTTCACAATAATTCCTAGCAAAAAGCAATTTGAATGAGATTTTTTATAATCAAGTTTTGATCTAAATCTCGTGAAAAGTCTACCTAAATCAGATAAAAGAATATCTCATTTAATTAATTATTTCTTTATTTTTTATTCGGGATTGTATCTAACAGTATTGCTAATGTGGTGTTTATCACTTAATACTGATATCCTGAATTTTGCAGTTGCATTCTGGTCATTGCATGACCGCGCACATTGGGTCGCCATGGCCGTGAAAAAGTGGTTCAGAAAACTCCAACCAGTCCAGCTGTACTTGATATTGTTTTTCACAACGGCCTTCTTCATCGTCGAGATCGTCGCCAGCTACGTTACACACAGCCTGACATTGCTTCTGAATGCTTATCATATGCTTTGCAACATAATTGCGTTGGTCGGCTGCATTGCGTCTATCAAGGTAATAATAACTAATAACGCTTCTCTCGATTGCAGCGTTGGTAATTAATCCAACCAAAAGTTTGCTGAAGTGTAAACAGTGATCTGTTCACTGTGGATGGATGATTTCAAGTGTTTTGACGTTTTCAGTACAGGAAGAGAGACCATTCGAGTGCAGACACCACGAGTTCCAATTCTTTGGGCGGTTCGGCGGTTTGCGTAAATGGGAATGAACACGAGTCCAACACGTCTCTGCAGAATCATGCGAAGGTGGGATTTGAGGAATACTTTTTTAATGATTTTTTTAGATTAAAGTGATTCATCATGATAGATTCCCTAACAGACAAATCTGACTAAAATCTCATGGATTCGACGCCGAATCTACGTAGAAACCACGTTCGAATATTCATCCACGTATATTCCACGTGGATTCCATGTTTCATGTCTTTTAGGGTTTATTAAAAAAACTTCTCAAGTTACTAAAATTAGCCAAAATTGTTTTTATTTAATAACAAATTGTTTTATTTGTTTTGGCTAATAAAAAGGTCAAATTGTGGCTCAATAACCTGAGGCGTTTTGTACACAGTTCTATGTACCTTGACGAATCACCTTAATCCTTTTAGTTCACTGGTTCAGTTAATGGTTCTAAAGGTTGGCTTTATCAGGCTCAAGAATTCTTCTTCATCGGATTATGTTACATTAGTTCAATTTAACAGTATCTGATGATTAAGGAGAAAGTGTTTTGAAATTGTGAAATTGTTAAGCCATTAACCATTTATTAAAACATTCAAACTTTGTGTGCTGATTTTGATTCAACCAATTTTATGTAACTTTTAGGAATCTCAGTCGGATAGGAGAATGAAAAATACTTTCGGATGGGCCAGGATCGATGTTCTCACGATGCTAGTGTGCTGCGTTTTTCTGGCATCGTGCTGCTTTTCCTTGTTAGTCGAAGCTTTGCAGACTTTGATTCACATAAACCATCTTGACGAGATGCATCATCCCTTGCCAGTGCTGTGCATCGGAGCATCCGGGATACTCTTAAACGCCTTTTGCTATATTATTATTGGAGGATATACCTTTAATCAAGGAGTATTCCTGCACATTACTTCGAGTGGAGAGGTGATTTTAAGAAGGTACATCTACAAAAAGTAGACCTCGAAGTTGGCAAGTTTATTTAAACATGAACAAGCTTTTATTTTTTATCTGCGTCTGAATCTGGAATGTTTTCTCTCTTTTTATTTAATCTTTTCTGAATTATGATTTTAGGAGTATTCAGTCGAAACAAACCAAAGAAGGTGAAGAGCAAATTCAGTCTCATCCCAATCACTTGTTGAGAATTCCAAAACCTCTAGGTTTAGCGGGCATGTGTCGAGATGTTCTAGGATGTATGCTTGTCATGTTGGCATCCATAATTGTGTACTTCACCGACAGTTCTATCGCCAAATTCGTGGACCCAATCTTTGCGATCATTTCTGCCATCTCGTTACTTGTTCTCAGCCTGCCTTATAGTGAGTTCTCCACGTTCAAAAAAACATTTCTAAACTGCTATCCCATTTATAGAATAGTAACTGGGATTTTCTATTATTGAGATGAATTGAATAAACTGAATCTTGATTGAGTTAAGAAAAGTAACCTGATTTTAAAATAAAGATACATTTTTTATGGTTCTTACAGATATTTTATTTTTAATTCCTTCTTTTCAGTGAAAGAATCTGGCTTGATTTTGCTGCAAACTATTCCGAATCATATAAACATCGACTCTTTGAAGAAAGAAATCCTCGAAACTTTTCCTGGGATAGTGAACGTTCACGATTTGCACGTTTGGCAGCTGACAGAACAGAAAGTTATATCTACTGTCCACATCATTTTCTTAGATCCAACGGTAATATTAGTTAGCATACAAACAAGTCTATTTTGGGCGTTAAGATACCAATTAATTGTCATTAATTTCCAAATTATACAATTCTAAAAATACATTTCTGAAAAGCGATTCACGTTCAAACAAAATCGACCCCATTTTTCTTATCTCGCATGTATCTCTGATCAGTTACAAAATACTTATAATGCTGTGACTTTTAGGTGTACGCGACTATCATCGAACCACTCAAGGCATTTTTTATTGAGACGGGAATAACTCAAGTTACCATTCAGCCTGAGTTTCACAAGGTATGACTTATTTATTATTTGGCACATAATTATTTTAATGCTGACTGCCTAAAAACTACTTTTTAATCATAAATAAAATTAATTTTAATAATAAATAAAAAATGTTTTATTTATTAAAAATTAAAAAAAGAAAATGTAATAATATATATTTATAATAATAAATCTTGTTCCTATCACTTTCTGTGTTAAATCGATAAAATAACTGAAACATTTTATTTAATTATTTAATTAGATAAAATTAGATACCTTAAAAATAAGACTACATATTTTTTCGGACTCAAAATTGCATTCACATTTGTATGATCTTTTGTGGTCATTCATTTGTCGAATACCTTACGGCCCTTTCGATGCGACCATCTTTACACCTCTGTATTACCCAGTACTGCAAAATATACATTTGTTTTCGATTTTACAGATGAAATCCAAAACGATGAACAGCGACTGTCTAATTCGCTGTCAAGGCGGAAAATGTCGTCACTCCCAATGTTGCGCGAAGGATTTGACCCTCGAAGACCCAGTTTCAGAGAAAAAATTGGTCAGCCAAGAAAGTACGCCGTTCGCATCCGCGGACGACATGCGCCAAGACAAAACTGACGGATCCGTGGAAGACATAACTGTTGGTGTGTCAAATATGGAGTCGCAATCAAACTCCGTTTCAAACGTGGAGACTGCGATCGCAGAGACCAACGACAGCACGTTGCAGTCGCAAATTTACGCTGTAACCGTAGAAGTCAACGAGAGAAAAAAAGCAGACGAGACGTGACCTGGGATAACAGTTCCGGGCAATTCCTTTGTATATCCTGGAACTTTTTTCACATTTCCAGGCAAGTCACGGAAATGTCCAAAATTTGCCAGGAAACATCCAAGATTTGCATGGAAATTTGGCCAAATTGCCAGGAACGTTTAACACGGGGAGAATCATTTCCCCGAGTCGAGTTAACAGAATCCAGTTGTTGGATTCGGTTAACGAAGTACAAATGTGAATAAGTCTGTCGATTGGGGTTCCTGACGTTGTACATAGGATATTTATATTTTTATACATTTCATACGCGATTTTAATCACTCGACGCGATGTGACATATACTGTATCATATGCGACATACATTTCTTGTACCACTAATAAAAATGCCTTTCGTTCAAGATGAAAACAAGTTTTATTGACAAGTTACAAATTATATATTTAAATTAGGGTTACGAATAGTTCTAACAGTTCAAATTAGCAATAAGTTCGAATAGTTCAAGTATTTCAATGTAATATTAATTACATTACATTGAATATTATTTAAAGGTCTTAAGTTTCAATTCGCTGTATTTTTCGCAGTAAAATGCTGAGACTGAGCCTGTATATGAGAAAATAAATGACAATAATAAATCTTATCAAACACAAATGTGTGATAACAGAGAATAAAAAATCTTAAATATAATTATATATAGTTACAAATTTACTTTTATTTATTTACTTCAAATTATTCTTTTATGTGACCTGAACTTCTGATCTGTTCAAATATGTCTATTATAGGTTCAAGCCTAATTTAAATTACAAGTAGATGGTTTGGTTTATTAATAAAAGCGCTTTTCGTACGAGATAAACACATTTATTGAAAAGTAATAAAATTATACATGTAAAAAACAAATAGAAGCTACGGTGGAGGATTTCACAAACTTGTGAAATTCATGTAATTGTGTTCCTTGGAATCCAGTTTCTCGTTGGAACCCGCAACAAATCCACCCGAACCCCGAGCCTCGGACTTCTCCCTCTCCAACTTCTGCAGGTGCTCAGTGCACATTTTGATTTCCTCCAACAGGTCAATCGGTTTCAGAGGCTGCATCTCTATCTCAGTTTGATCTCCAATCATCTTCGCCAGTCGGAGTGGCTCAAGATATTCCTCCTCTTCGGGGTTCAACATTCGGTCAGTTTCATTCTTTTCGGTATCCGAATTTCGCTGGTTCATTGGTTGAAGTGAAGCAGATTGAGGGTAACGACGTCTTTCATTGGCGGTCTTTACGAGAAGGTCATAGTTTGGAGCTGACACCAACTCGCAGACATCGACAGTCTTGTAGTCTTTGGAGTTCATGATTTCATAAACTTCGTTCATAGAAGCCAGATCCTGTAAAGAATGGAAGCATAAGTAAAGGTTCAAATGTAGGTCGAAGTCTTAAATGAATCTAATTAAAAAAAATCTACGAAGGATTGCCATAATTTAGGAAGAAGACTAAATAATTTAGTAGAAGAATTATGATAAACGCACCTTCTTTGTGAAGTCTCCAACGAACTGTCCAATATTTTCCACGAGTTTTGCAAATGTTGGTCTCAAAGATGGGTCTTCCGTCCAGCAGTCCAACATAAAGCCATACCTAAAATCATAAAGGAACATGTAACATTGTTGGTTTTAAGAACAGTATTGGATGAAAATGATTGCAGGTGGATGAGGGTCTTTACAAATCTTCAGTGCTGTATTGCGGTTTGTCCAGTCTGATGCCATGGCGCAGCCTTTCGTAGTGTCTGATAGGATCCACTCCAGGGTATGGAGTATTTCCCAGAGTGAATAATTCCCACATCACGACCCCAAAGGACCAAACGTCGGATTGGGTTGAGAATACATTGTCCCTCAGGGACTCAATGGCCATCCACTTGTAGGGCATTAATCCTCCAGTCCAGTGAGAAGCTTTACCGTTGTTCATATTTTTGGCCAAACCGAAGTCGCTAATTTTTACGACGTCTTTTTCAGTGAGAAGAATGTTTCTTAATGCCAAATCGCCGTGGAGAATCTGAAATGAAGGGAAACAGTTAGGAACCAAACGAAATTTTGGTCAGTTTTGGCTAAAAATTTCAGACTGTGCGACTGTTCCATTAATTCTTACTTTTCTTTGTGCAAGATATTTCATGCCACAAGCAATCTGATAACTCCAGGACACCAAGTCATGAGTGCAAACGATAGTTTCATATGGAATCGAGTCATCTCCTTCGTAATTAGACCTCCTGACAGGTTGATAACTGTTATTGCTGACAGTCTTAGAATTTTCCCCAACTGTGTCGCAGAATGTTACGTTTTCTTTTTTCTTGTTACAACATTTCTTGAATCTACAACAGAAAACAATTGTATTAAACTCTCTACATCTAAGGAATTGGCTGAGAGAAATGGTTATAAAAAATAAAGATAACATACTGTGCTGAATTTTCCCGCATGTCTGGAGTTCCAATCGACGTGTCTAATTCGCCAGTTATTTGGTCAATTTGATCGATAAAACGTTTTCGGTGACGCAGAAGGAAGTCGTGTAAATTGCCGAAACGACAGTGTTCCAGTATGACCAACAACTCACCTTTTAAAGCATTGAAATAATACATTTTATTCAATTAAAACGCAAATATGTAATTTTGATTGACGTTAAATAATTTTGTACTTACGATTCACAATGTCTTGTGTACAAGCTCCCAATAAATTGACCACATTCAGATGTTTTCCCAGGTAGATAAGAATTTTCAGTTCGCTAACCAGTGAGCGAATATGGAATGGATCTGCGCATTTTTTTACCATTTTTACAGTAACCGGTGTACTTTTGTCTGAATAAATTATACCTCGAGCTTCGGCTAGCATGACGACTCCAAAAGCACCTTTACCCAGTTGCTTATCTATAAAGAATTACATAAAATTACCAAATTTTAATAGCTCAAGGACTCTTTTTATAATTCTCTTATTATAACTTATTATAATTTTTTTATATTTGCCAGATGTGACAACTTTTTTAATATTTACTTACCAAATACTAAATTTTTTTTAGGAAACTCGAAGTCTGAATTGTATGGCAAAAGTTCAGCTTGATCTTCAATGGTAAGGTCAGGTTTAATTTTATCCAGCTGACCACTTTCAAAATGTAATAGATTCGCTTCCTCCAAATGCCGACGTTTTGCCTAAGAAAAAAATAATCATTCGAATCGGAACCAACTTTGGAAACTTAAAAATTTTACAGTACTTATAACTTTTAAAACATACCTTATCTTCTTTTAATTTCATGACAAAATATGCAATGGTTCCAGAAAGGACAATAACCAGAATTACAACTGCAATATACATTGACCAGAAATACACATGCTTCACGTGCTCTGAAAATTAGATATAGCATAATCAGAAATTTCTTATTGTATCTCTAATTTTTAATCTTAAAAAACTAACAATCATTTTTGGAAAAACCAAAAATGATTGTTGGTTTTTCTGAAAAATTGTACACTCATAATATACGATTTCATTTATTCTGCAAATTGTTAATTTTATTTTACAATCTGCATAACAAACCTTTGACTTCCAGTATGAAAGAAGCATTCCACAACGGGGTCGTGTTGTCACAAATATAAGTCATAGAATGAAGCACCGTTGCATTCTCTATCGTGAGGGTCGACGTGAAATAATGGTTTTCTTCTGATTTCATTATTTTCACATTATCTATAAATAAAACGAAATTAAATTTTTCTTCACTTTCCCAGAACGATATGATTTTAATGATCAAAAGACGATAAGATTAAAGTTTCCACGAAGATATTTACCAGATTCCTGGATATTTTGTCCATTGCCATAACTCCAAACCAGACTGTTCGTCTTCAGATTAAATTTCAAACCTCGGCAGACTAAATCTACCCTATCACCTTCTACAACTTCACTTTTCGGCCCGGTAATTTGTAAACTTGTTTCAGGTCCTTTGAAAATGAATATTTTTTAATTAGCTATTACTCTATCAATGCATCAAAAGTGAAGTGATAACCCGTGTTTGAAGTTCCCAAGAATTCGGTCACAATTCCTAAGATTTCATAAGAAATTTTTTAGGAATTCTTAGGAAATCTTAGGAATTGTGACCGATTTCTTAGGAATTCTTGGGAACTCAAAACACGGGTATACCAATACCAATTTTCCAAAGGCCTTGTACAGAAGATCCGTAACGTCAGGACTTCAAGAAAAAATTAAAGGTGACGAGGAAGGACAACTTTACTTGCGGAAATTTATGGCGTTGGCTCTGTTGCCCGCAAAGCAAATAGTCCAAGCTTTCCACGAATTAAAACGCGATGCTCCTCATCGTCTGAAATCTTTGTTCAAAGATTTCGTCAAGTATTTCGAACGTCAGTGGATAAAAATTGTGGGAGTCACGGTCTTTAGTGTGTACAAACTGATTCGGCGTACGAATAATGGTATCGAGAATTATCACCGAAATTTGAAACGACGAATGGCCACGCATCCAGCGATATGGAGTTTCTCAGTTAGTTTCGTCTCGTCTATCTACATTACCTCTAGCAATAGAAACATTTTGTATGCGACACATTGGTAACTTCGATTTCTCAATGAAGATATAAGAAATTCCCTTCCTACCGGCGTAACGTACTATTCGAATAAGTTCTTTCTTACCAATATTTACTTGACTTTTACGAAAAGACTTCTAGTGTGAAATCACAGACTATGTTTTATAGGTGAATTGTTGAAAGTACAAGGAAATGCGCATTCAGACGTTTTGACCTTGAACGAGGGGTTGTCTATTTCGCGAAGTCGCAAATTGAAATCTGTACTCTTCGACAAACAGATTCGCAGTTTGTGGAAACAATTGAAGAGAAAGGCCTTTGACGAACAACGCTTCCTTCTCTACGCCGCACAAATTATCGGAAAGAGTCGTCCACAAAACCCGATGATGTGGAGTCATGAAGACGTCCCTCCACCCAGTGAGAGCAAAAATGAAATCCCTCTGCCTCTCAGAGCGAAATGTTTTTATTTTGTAACTGAGAATAAATTTTTAAGAAATATGAATAACATAGCCAAAAGAATTGTTTAATCGGAGAACACCCTTGCCCCGAATTTTAAAACACATGTTTATGTTTTGTATTTGTATCATTATAATAATAAAACTTAGAATCCTTGGTTAAAAGATCATAAAGATTCTTAAAAGAAAACCATTCTATGAATGTCTATGAATGCAACAGAAAATTCGCAACCTCTTATGAAAATACGCAAATACTTGAATTATTTATGAATTATCATAAATAAAATTCGTACGAAAATCTGTGAACTTCTGTGAACCCTTAAGAATTATTGTGAACTGCTGCGAACTTTTGTGAAGTTTTAAGATTTACTGTGAAAATTTGGAACTATGTAAACTATGAAAACTATTAAGAATTACTGTAAAATATTGAGAAAGGTTGTGTTATGATTCAATAAGAAAATTCTGAATCTCTTATGAAAATTCGTAAATGATTACGAATATTCATAAGAGATTGATTATTTTCTTTTCATAGATATTAATAGAACGTTTTTCTTTTAAGAACCTTTATGATCTTTTAAGCAGGGATGGTAAAAAGGTATAGTAAAATAGAAATCTTATTCTATTCACGTATAAAATATGCAGTTTTTGCAGGTGACAATGAAAATGATAACGCTGAGATTAGCCCAGATTTTTCTGAGCACGTGGAGCACTACGCGGAGATATTGACGACGAGAATCGGTTTTAGCGTAAGCAGAAACGGTCCCGAGGAAATTTGGCAGGCGGACGAGCCTGTTACCTCAAGTTATGAGGTAACCGAGTTTGTTGCAGGAAAGCGCCTAAAAATGCGAAAATTAAACTCGCCCCATCAAATGAAAGTGGGGGATGGCCCGCAGAGGATTAACATTATAATACTACCCGTTCAAAACATCTCCCTATCTCCAGAGATTCACCGGACATCTCGGGAGATTATCTAGGAGAATTTCCGGAGAACTTCTGGAAATAAGGTTCCGGAAGTAAAGAAAGAACGTTCCAACGTTCCATTAGGGTATAGCAGAAACTGTTAATTTGTTCAATAAAAAATATTGTATTAGTCAAATTTGTGTTGTCAAATGATTTCTCTTCAATTTATTGTTCTGAATCGGTACATCAACAGCGAATGAAGCTAATGACTGGTCAGTTTTCTTATCCGATCGGATAACGATCGGATGACGATGGGATAACGATCGGATAACGATCGGATGACGATCGGATAACGATCGGATAACGATTAGATAACGATCGGATAACGACGGAGAACGATCGAATAACGATCGGATGACGATCGTATAAGAATCGGATGACGATGGGATAACGATGGGATAACGATAGGATAATGATCGGATAACGATCGGAGAACGATCGGATAACGATCGGACAACTGCCAGACAACGGCCAGACAGCAGCCAGACGACGGGGAGACTACAGGCAAGCAAGGGGCAAGCAACGGTCAGAAAATGGTAAAAAATGGTAAAAAAATGGTCGAAAAATTGTTAAAAATGGACGAAAAATTGTTAAAAATGGTCGAAAAATTGTTAAAAATGGTCGAAAAAT
>JABFPB010001054.1:0-28374 GCA_022817645.1 Ceratoteleas bidentatus | reverse complement strand
TTCACTTGAATCAAGTATATAATATTCTCAAAAATATTGAGAATATATTTCACTTCGTTTAAGTGAAATATACTTGAATGAAGTAGACATATGATCATTTCAAGTAAAATATACTTGTTTCAGACTAAAATATACTTCCTTCAAGAATATCTCATCGAAGAATATAATATACTTGGAAACAGTCAGAATTTTTTTTCAGTCTAAATATTACAACTGAATTATTTTATTAAATTTAATTACTAAAAAAACTGAATAAATATTAAAAAATGATGCATTTTTATTTAAAATAGCAATGCCAACATAGTGGAGTTTTTCAATCCCAGGTGTGCATCACCATAATTTCCGGTGTATTTCAACTTGCAGAAATAGTATGAATTGTTGACAATTTGGGCGCACATTGCTCGATCAGTGCTTGGAAAAGGGGAGGGGCAACTGACTAACCTTCTCCGGGTTTTCGGTCGAGGCCTCCCGCGGACGTGGCTCGTTTTTTACTGCCCTCGAGCTCCCGTTCCGAGGATCTCCTGGTTAGGGGTTGAGCCGCGGAGAACATCATGACGTTGGTGGTTGAAGTGGCCCGGCGGGTGCCCCAGAAGGTCGCTCCGCCGGTGTCCGCGGGCTCCAGCATCCTGGGTGTCGAGCTGCCGAAGGCGAAAACTATGTGCGATCGTTCGTTCTTCTTCTTCGCCTCGATCCTCGCCTCCCGTTCTTGGTTCTTCCTAAGAATTGCCTCGCGCCTCTCCCGTTCCGCTTCCCAGATAAGCCGTTTTCTCTCCTCCACCTGAATTCGCCTGAAAACAAGTGGAAAATTAGACAGAAGAAAACAAATTTACATGGAAGTTACAAAAGTAAAATTAAAATTACATAACAGTGTATTTTTCCACGTTTTGTGTAAAACTACAATACAATGTGTATTCTGGTTTTAGAATTACAAAACATGATGTTATTTTACACTTTTGGGTTTACAAAAAAAGTGAAGTGGCGCTGGACCACGAACCGGTTTATATACACCTCCAAAGTATAAATTAGGTGAATTTCGAGGTATAATAAAATTAGCTGGTGGTAGTGGTGAATAATGTAAAATTCTACTAATTTGTACCGTGTGCCATTAAATTTCGTAAACGAGCAACGTTCACTGATCAAGAATGCCAAGAGGTTGGCTGTTTAGTTTTCTTCGAAAGAACCAACAAGTGATTTTATAATGGGAACCGAAATGAAAGCCGGCGCTTGATGCTTTACTCATTAAACGAAGCATTTTCTTTTGCGCACTTACACTTATTATGCTGCCAACGTTTGCCTCAATCGCATTAGTTTAAATATATTTTTAACAGGCCGAGTGCTTGCGTAAGGAGCCCGGTGGTGAATAAGGCCGAGATAAATTCGAGGTTTTAAATACTTTGGATATGAGTTTAGCACACAGGTGATCGATGGAGCACTCGAATCGCATATTTCTGGGACTTGAATTGTGAATTACAGCGGGTGTACAAAGTTTATACGTTTATGATTAGTGATAGATTTTTATGAGATCAGTTGGACATTTCTGCACATATTTGAAGAGTCAAATGTTTGCAATCAAAAACAAGAAATCTATCATCATTTACAACAGAATTTAATGTTTTTTCCCAGTATTAGAATTTGTACAACAAAAATTAATGCTTGTTTTTTTTTTAATTTCATTTGGAACATAAATTTGGAAATATAAATAGGAACAGTTTTAAAATAATTGATTATGATTACTAAAAATTGTATTAATGTTATCGAATGTCGAAATTATTATATATTAATATTATAATATTAAAATAAATGAAAGATTGGCGTTAAGATCAATAATTAAACAATTGTCATGATTATAATAAATTGATTCAGATAAATAATTAAAATCACGATTCAAAAGCTAAATTAAACAGAAAACAGCTCTCTGATTTAAATCAAGATTTATCGAAACGTACTTCATCAAGCCATAATATTATTTTATAATAAACCAACAAACACTTTATTCAGTAGTAATGCATAATTGCATTTATCTGAAAAACAAGTTCATAAAGTATTATCATCGTATCATTATAAATTACTTGAATCATATTAATAATAACAATTATAAAACAATATAGTAACATGCAAATTTTAGGGTTATTAATTGATTAATTAGAAAATGAAAAGAAGCTAATACATTATTGTTACGATTATTGTAATGACTTCAATTACAATTTCTTTTTATTGAAGTGCATCTTTCAATTGAGGTAATTAAGTTTTCCACTCCAGAAAAATATTTCAACAAAAGATTTATCTGTTTAAATGTAAATAGATTAAAATTATAAAATGATGGTTCCATTGGTTCTAATCAACAGATTTTATTTATACTTATTAGCCTTTTTAAAGAAACACAACATAAATGAAATAATTTGTATTGCGTTCTATTTGTTTTTGTTTGCTGATATTGTTGCATATATTTCAAATGTACTATTGGAAATTAATTGAATCATCAGTTGGTTACTATTACTGGGTTTTGTTGTATCCGATAATTTAACCTTAATTAGATTAATATAATTATAGTTTATTTCTAAATTTCTGAGAATTACAAATTTTCAAAAACGATAAAAATTACTTTCAGTTTGTACTCAAACAATTCAAGAGTATGTCAAAATTATTATTTAAATCAACAGAATCTGTTTTAAATCAAATAAATCGATTTATTTGACTTCAATAATCTGTTCAATAATCTGACTTCTTTATAACCCTACTGAATAGTCACCTGTCATTATCTCGTGACCTAAGTTCATCTATACGTCTTCGTCGTTCTTCCTCTCGCTGCTCCCGGAATCGCTGAGCGGCGAGTGCCTGTTGTCTCAGCTCTTCCAGTTTTCGCTGTCGCTCTTCGTTTTGCCTGTCACGAACGAGCTTCGCTCTGTCCACATCTTTCGCGCTTCCCGACGCCTCTCGTCCTGAAACAGCCAAGTAGTTGGATGTTAACGTCATCTCTTTGTGAAAGACAAATACTTTATTGAATTCGTCAAGAGACCCGCGAAATTAGCTCGCCGCATCAGATCGATGGTAACGTTATTATAAAACGAATCAACGAGTCGAGCGCAACTTTACCCGATGTTGATGTTCCGTTTGGTCAGTAATCAATAAGTAATTTTTTGGAATTTAATTGAACTTTTCCGGCTGCTGTTTTTTTATTTAAACAAATTTTAAAAATTACAAAACAATTTTTTATTGAAAAATTAAAAAAAATATAACGTCTTTTATAAACCGACTGTTTGGCTATTGAATCAATTATTTTTGTTTACTGAATTCAGATACAATGTTTTTCTGGATCTTGAATGTAAATGAAATCGATTGTATAGCTCTGAATTTGATTGAAGTTTGACTTCTTTCGAATAGAGTTCGGCAATTTAGCCTTTTATTCGAGTATTTTCCAATTGCTATAAACAAGACGATCGTAAGACGACTTTTATATTATGGCTTTTTTTCACAGACACGCGCTGTTGTTTAATAGGAAATTAGGTTGTAAAAGGAACAATCTTGCGACCTTGACATATGCAAAATTGATTCCAAGTGAAACTCCTCTTTTCTCTACTTTTAATGCCTGTCCTCATTTAAAATTCAAATGTCAATTTACTATTATCCCATTTTCGTTTGACAAAAATCGGTATCGGAAGGCGAAAAAAGAAATATCGTAAATCCTGATGATTCGCGATGCGTCGAAATTAGTTACGGATGAGTTTACCGCTGATGTAAAGTAAAAATGAAATCGAGTTAGGCTCGCCGGAACTTTAAATTATCGGAAGTCCATGTTCAGTCATCTACCTGGACGTTCATCCGGCCGGTCACCATCGAGCGAATCTTCGTCGAATGAGCTGCTACGACGTTTCTCATCTATCAAAAGAATTAAGAAAATTGTCCGCATGTCAATATTCGGTTTCGGTACTGTCCACACAAGTAAGATGAATCGAAATTTTCATCTCGCCATGCTGTCATGCTTTAAAACGTGTTTATTTTGACACTCTAGTAATCAAGAGAGAAAGTGATATTTTTCACACTAAAACATTTGCGCAAACTTAATGTGTAGGAGTAATGAAGTTACGCAACTTTGATTATGTCGTGAATATCAAGACGTTGAATTTGGCTAAGAATATAATAATATGGAATGTGCATGAAGTTTTCAGCATTTTTTGGTAGTTTAAAATAAATAAAACTTTTTACATTACACAATCCAAGTTATAATAATTACATACAATCATTATAACTATAAGTTCAACTACCTTAAGACGATTCTAGACGCCTTTCATAAATGAGTAATTGTTCAAGCAATCAGAATATTGTTTGCAAATAGTGATAAATCAGTTGTAAATAAAAAAATGGGAAAGAAAAGAAAGGAAAAGAAAAGAAAACATCACTCAGCGTTATATAAATAACAAACAAAGAGTCTTCGCTCCTACGTGAATTACGAGCAGTTCATTTTTTGCATTGAGCCGTATCGACAATGATAATACAGCGTGGTTACAGTGTAATAATGTTAGTATAGCCAAGGGTATGCAAATGGGAGGGGCATGACATAACCGTACACAGAAAAACATTTCCTGTACAATTCACGAGCCGAAAATGCTGCAATGTATAATGTGGAAACTTTGTTTGGTTAGCAAGATTGATTCGCTAACTGCCACAAGTGGCACCACTAGGATTCATGCATACATTAGCAACATCATAAATTGAGTAAAACAATTTTGTTTTACTCAATTGGATTGATCAAATCTTGATCAATCCAATAGAATGTTCTTTAAACGTTTTAAACATTCACAAAATGTTTATTCGACATTAAACGTTTAATAAACGTTAGAAAAACGTTTTAAAGTTTGTGTTCCGTTAGGACATTTGATCAACTCGAAATGAGATAATTTCTTATCAAGTTCTGATCGTGATTTTGTTCAAATCTGATCAGGTTAGAACCATCAATGATCAAAACTTGATCGAAAACAGTCTGATTTCGGGATGTTCAACTACTGATCAAAATTTGACCAAATCCTTTTACTTGGAATGGCTCTGTCTAGTCGTACAATATTTTTGTATCCAATAACCATGCTTTTTGGTCGGGAAATGTTTCACGAGTAAACTAAACCAAACATGTCTGATGTTATATACAACTGCACTGCAAAAACAAGACACGAAATGTGGAGCAATGCTCCGTTGGCGCTATGGCGTAGCTGTGATTAGGTACATTAATGGCGATCGTCGTTAACATTGCTTTTTACGTAACGATTGTTTTGCCGTTACCGAGCGATGGCGCGCGCGGCAATAAAATTCGCTCGTGGACACAAATGAATGGTTAAAGCGGGCATTTGGCAAAACAATCGCACAGACGCGGCTGCTCGTATTAATTGCGATGCTTGGGACGAGCGTCGAACAAACGTTTGAGCGGCGAACGCGTACGAAATATAAATTTTACCTGATGAATGAAACGGCGGTTCGTTGCCACCGACGTGCGCGAACCAATGCATTGTTTGCTCTGAAGTCAATGACAAAACAAATCCAGTGAAACTGATAATACGATTCGGTTAAAGCTAGATCATTATATTTACACTGAGAGAAACAATTAGTATTTTTATAAAATATAGTTAGAGGGACTGTTAAAAAAAATTTAAAAACGAAAGCGTTCTGACCGTTTCCAAGAAAAAAATTGTTGAAATCCTCGTTTTTGTTGGTAAATAGGGTAAAAGCTCACTGAAAAAAATTGTTAGAAAATCCGTTAACGCTAAGAAGATTCCGCTCATAATAAGAATATTCCTCTTATCGGAAGAGTATTCTTCTAATTATAAGAATAATCTTCTAATTATGAGAGGATTGTTTTTAGAGTGCTGGTTTTACGGTTTTATTACGTTACTGTAACCATGAAAATGGTTAGTATAACCATAAAGATGGTTATGACAACCATTAAATGGTTAGAATAGCTATAAAAATAGTTAGGATGAATGTACGAAATGGTTAGGACAATACAAGTTTTTGTAGTGGATATAATTGTTTTAGTAGTTTAACCATCACTTTATGGCTGATATAAATCTTCTTACTAGTTGATATAACTATTTTTAATGGTTTTTATTACTACTGAGACAGTTGAAATAACTATTTTAATTGTTAGAGCAACAATAAAATATGGTTTCTGCAATGATTTAAGATCACTGTAACTATAAATTATGGTCGACACCTTAATTAACCATAAAAAATGGTTGTTAGAAGTAACCAACATCGTAATAACCTAAAAATGGTTGAGTTGACTATTACAATTGTCATTCCTATTCTTTTTTTCAAAAACCATTATTTCCTGGTTGAGGTAACTAATTTGTTTTTTCTCAGAGTTGTATGTGTAAGTGGAACGGCGGTAAAAGGGCGACGTGTGTGAGATAACTGACATTATGAACAATATTGTTGAATATCGAGGTTTGCGCGTTCGAAAATGGCGTTCTCTTAGAAACTGACGTGAGTGGGTATTTTGCGAATGTACTCCATTATTTTCAATGCGCCGTACGATGAAAAGAAAATTCGATGAATTGATTTTTATCACGATGTATCTGTACCACGCATAATAACAAGCATATTTCAATTCCCTTAATCCTCCGACAAAATCAAAGTTGTATGAAGCATTCATGAAAATTGCATTTTAGATTGCACGCCGTCTTCGAGTCAACTGATTTGGCGGCGCGAAAGTAGAATCCGATGCGACGCTTTCTATTTATTTAATGAGCGCGCAAAAATAATATGATGCGCGGAGGCGGGTTATACGCGAGTCTTTTTTACAGCCTGATAAATGAACGCAGTGATACGCCGGAGGACGCATCAATCAATGCGGAATTCAAAGTGCCTGAATGGAGGAGATAAATTTGAATTGGATTGGATGTCGGCGATTCCGCGCGGAGGCGGCGATCACGACGAAAATGGCAATATCGCGTTTCCCGCCTTTCGCATCTTACGGAATAACGAATGACTGACACGCGCGATGTTTCCGGCCACTGATTGGCTATGCCGAAAGAGAGCCCGAAACTGCGAATAACGTCGCGCGGCGCTTCCTAATTAAATAATCCGTCTGTTGACGAATGCAACAGACGGAAAAATCCGATTGCCCGTAATTGGGTTTTCCATGTTTCTGGGCGAAACAAAAAAAAGTAAACATAAAAAGGCGGCTGTCGAAATCGTAGAAAATTGACAAAGCTGTGCAGATGTCTGAAACTGCGAGGTGTCTTGCAGTTTCAGACATCTGCCCAGTACTTGTAATTGCGAAAACTATGCAGAAGATCATTTCCTAATTTCATAATTCTCATGAATTAGGAAACTCGTGAGAATTTACAAAAAATATGAAAATTGACACATTAATATGATTTGGTTTAGTTGATCGAACATGATCGAAATCGTATCACTCGAGGATGAGATATAAATTGCCAAAGTTACCGAAAAGTGCATTAGCTCTTATGGAAACTGACGAACTTGGTATACATACTTCAAAATGAACAAATATTGAAATGTAGTTTATAACATTTAAAAAGCGATTTCACAAAATTCAATGCAAACAGAAAAATTTAAATTGACTCTAAAACGTGGTAATGTTTACTTAAATTATTAAAATGCCAAAATTACACGAAGAGCCAACTGACGAAAAATGTCTCTTCACTGTTACAAATCTCAGGAGTGAAGCTTTTAGGGGTGAAGAGTGAAATATGTTGGTACCAATGTTGAAAAATGTGCATTTTTGAGTGAATATTTAGAGGTTAAAATTCTTTTTTACTAAAAATAAGGTTTGTTTTATCTTCATATCTTGGGGAAAATCAAGGGATTTCGCACTTTCCTCATTGTAGAATATCTTTGGAGTGGAATATTTTGGACACCAATTTGGAGTGAAAATTTCATTTTTCAGAACCTTTTTAACACGTAATTTTTAACAGTGTTTTGAGTTTCGTTCAAAGAAATTCATATGTATTGTGCCAAGAAGTAATCAAGGTAATACTATGACGAAATAATAAAACATTGTTATATTAATATGATTATATTTTCACTTGGCACCCTAAATATACGGCCCTTCATATGGGAACTACCTTAATTGCCCTTAATTTGATAGACATTGTAAAAAAACGAAACATGTATATGTAATATACTTTATTTTGTCTTAAACATCCATGTATGACACTTCCCTTCAGTTCTATGTAATTATTACGTTTTAACTAGTTATTAAATATTTGATAAAAACAATTTGGCAGACAAATTATTTTGTTATCAAAAATTGTATTTAATTATATTTTTTAAATATGACAATACAACGATTATTTACTGTTTAACACCACTTAAATACAAAGGTTTTCATTTTTCTTAAATAAACAAATCAGTACGATCAAATATTAAAACCCTAAAAATACGCCCCTTCCTCATTGTATTGCCTTAAACAGTAATGGTACTGTGGCGCGCGGTATCTATACAAAGCAGATATTACGATTAAACAAACAGCGCGAAATTCAAACGCTGGAAAATGCGCATTCAAAAGGTTTACGGTGAGGCGCGTCCGTTAATCTTGGCGCGTGTCAAAGTGGGTCGACGACAATGGAGCCTGGTCCACGAGCGTATATCGCGGCGCATTTGTCGTAGCCTGGGCCCTTTATCATCGCGCCGCTCCTACGTACACCTTCGACATCGCGCCGCGTTAAGCCGACTTGCCCTTTATCTCGCAATTCAGCCTGAGAATCCTTCGGAGGACTCGCGAGAATGTCAATCGACGTATTAATCAATTAACACCGGGCGCAGAGAAAATTAGCAACCGCTTAAACTCCATTAATAGGACGCGGGCTAATTACTTTTTCGCCACCCGAATATTCTGATTAAGATTTCAACGCCAAGGGAATAATAAACGTCAATTTACAGAATCAACCTCCGAGTCAGATCAATAGGCTTGCTTATAACACTAGAATGACCGATGCTGCCATTTGAACGTTTGAAAAGGAATTATTTTCTCTCATCTGGAATGTTTAGTGATTTCGTTTTCATTTTAGAACCAGGAAGCTAGTTTTGTAGCATTATGAGATATATTAGAAGATTGGTTAATGAACGCCTTTTTAACAAAATTTTGAGCAATTCAGTTAAAGTGTAATGGAATTGGATTGAAATGCAGTACACTTTGAGCTGCATGAAAAAGTTGGGTATAAGAGAGAGAGGGAGAGAGAGAGAGAGGGAGAGTAATCCGATTGGAATGAAATTTTGTATGGTAATATAGGTGTAGAGAAAACGAATTCCTCGCGAAATAAACTTTTGATATTGATATGGGTTCTTGAGAACATTACATTTTGAAGCAGGAGATTTCCGACAGAATAATCACCTCTTGTTTTAAAACTCGGGAAATAAGTAAATTGAGCTTCTTCACGTACAATGTAATTTAGATGCGATTTTATTATAATATCGTTTATTCTTGAAACGAATTTGATTTCTTTCACATTACTCGTTCTTTGAGACTTTTCGTATAATAATAGTAAGTCTATCATAAAAGACTCGCGTTTTGTGATAAAAGTCATATGCCACTTAATATCAGTCCTTTTCATATACAAAATTTAAGGACTTCCACTTTAGTATACGACGATATAAAATTGCGTTCAAATCTCGCCGCTCCTGCCAACACTCGATCCGCCATCTCCGTAAATCTTTGTTTATCTATAAAAAACGCTTTTTTAACTCGCATAATTCATCTTTCACGAGATTCTGATTATTATTACTTCGTCGTGTGATTTTTGAAACAAATTTTGCGTAGGGGCCTAGCAGACTCTTCGAGCTTAATAGCTCTTCCGCGGAGGCTGTTAACAGCGAGCCTTTCATTTAAGTGCACGCAAATGAGACGGGCAATATATAACCCTAACTTATTAAGAATTACCGCGGTAATTCCCATGATTAAACTGTCACGTTGTTTACGATGGCAATTTTAATGAAGACCTTAAAAGATAATCCGCAGAATTAAGCGTCTAGCGCTTTTTGTAGATGATTTTTCTAGCCAAAGGTATTGTCGTAAAGTTGAAATTAGACTTACGCCACGTCAAATGACGCCAACGTCAAATCATCGGAAACGTGTTTTAATTAAATAAAAGGAAGAATGAAGAAGGAAAGAAAAAGCTAAAGCCGATGTTCAGGTCACCCGAATCGGCATTCTCGTATCGATAAATCTGTTGAATGTTGCAGCGCAATATCTTTCCACTTGGGATAACTCGTTATTGTTATCAGCCGTGGTTATACGGATGATTAAATGGCGCAACTCGCGTTCATTTGCTGCACGAGATGAACCGGATCGATGTCGCGCGAAATGGAACCAGTGACAATGCAATAATTATTTTCCGTGAAGATAATAACAGTTTCGCCAAAAATGACCCAAATGCGCGATCATGTGACGCTTTCTCAGACAATGATGCAAAGAAAGCATGCTTTGAATTCTTTTATCTGTACAGTTAAGGGCACACCACTGGGAAATCAAGTATGCGTTAAATTAGCAATAATAATTGATACTTTAACATATTGTATAACATTCCAGTTTAGAATTGAAAATCCTTTCATTTGAGTACAAACACGACAATGTTTGGAGCAGTCTTAATAATCGAAATTTTTGTTTGGAAATCATTTCTGACAATTTTAATATACATCCTGATTTTTCAGTGGCGTGTCCCCTTAAATTGCCTGCACTTTTTCCCTTAAATTTATCTGTATTTTTTAGTAAAAAGTATAAATTGTACAGAAAAGTATAGAAAGGTAAAATTGAACTAATTTATTTAATGTTGTCTTTCATGTGGCAGAAGCATTCTTATCAGTTCATATTATAGTGAGAATGTTGAGATAAGTATGATTAATTTTCAATTTAGGGTGGCCTCAACAAATTTTTTTTTCTAAAAACAACGGAAAACGTCTCTGTGTGATGAGAAAAGATGAGGTAAATTCATCTTACTGGCTTTATCAAACGAAAAACTGTGTCACAAACGACTGACTTGAAGTTAAAAAATTTTTTTTAATTTCGTTCGAAAATGATTTTTTAGCGAGTAATTGTTTTTTAGTTTGACGTTTATTTCTTTCTACAAACAGGTAGATCCGATAATAAAAGAAAAATGATGATAAAAGAAGGGACAAATCAATTTCAGCGGTCCTTTTAAAAGAAAAATCGTGCCATAACCGACTCGAAGTTAGTGAATTTATTGACAAAATGTATTTTAGCTTGAAATTTTGAATTGAAATTTTTTTCCAATTAAAATAATTTTTCAAACCATAAAAAAACCTTAAAATTTCATTAGGATCTTTTTGTGCATTATTCTAATGATTCAGTATTTATTTCAAAAACATTTTTTTATACCATTTACGGATTTCTGTTGATAAATCGAAAAATTGCGATGTGTCAGGATTTCTTAGAAAATCTTGAATTGCAATTAAATTTATCTGTAAAGCCTCAACCATTTATGTTTTACTAAAAAGTAAGCGAATGCGCATAAAAATGCAAATCAAAATTTAAACGGCAGTAAAAAGTTTGAGTTTTCAAAACAGCTATTATGAAGTAAATTATTTCGCGTTTGTACGACTCGATCAATTCGTTTCGCGTTGATAACCAGTCGTGCGAGAAATCTCAGTAAAACCTATAGTGGGTGTCCGTCTTCCTTTACAATGATGGATATTCGCAGAATCGTTGTTTCCCGCTTGGGTGGAACAATACACTTTAAACAGTCAAGATAACATAGTGGGGAGTCCTGAGTGGGATTTCCGAATGTCCGAAGCAAACGTCGGAAATATAACTAAGATACCGATTCAATCAGTAAGCAAAAGTAAGCAGGCTTTCCGATCAACTGCTATTGAAACCAAAGATAATATGATATTGATAGGAGCTGAGGATACAGTGGATAGATGGTATCATTTCCTGAAATTGAGACGCATAGGTTCCTCCTGTAGATAACGAGTATTTGGGTCAAACTGTTATTGAGAGGGATAGTCGTTTAGGTACGCAAATGAAGACCTCAGGAGAGCTTTCAGCTGGGACTTGTGGTACATACGAGGTATCTTAATTGCAGTGCCGGCAGCCTTGTTTTGGCGGACGCAATAAAAAGTTATGCCTCATTTCTATCAAGGTGAGCCTAAAAAGGACCTGCTGCGGCAGTTTCCGAAACTCTGCGGTACATTTTAATAATGCCTCGCGGAGATATTCTTGGGCGCGACATACGTCATGTATTGTCACTAGACGTGAGACAGTCTTATTCTTTATTTACATGGATAAGAAATATCGCAACGAAGAGCGAAGTAGCTTTTGAGAATAGTCCTTTCGATAACGCGTCACTCGAGATTCCGTTAATGAATGTGTTTTATTAATCCAAAGTAAAAATATTACAAAAAAATTAATTTCTGGACAAGTTATTCGGTGTCAGTTAGGTCGATTTTTGATTTAGCACATTACGTTTTATATTTCAGTGTAATTCATTGTTTAGATTTATCGACTTATATATATTACGTATTTGCAGTTAATAAAATCCGTTTAACTCGATCATCGGGAAGACCTGATAATGTGTTTGTATGGAATGCTTAACTGAATTCTAATATGACTATTGTTTGAATGTCTAAGTCGGGATTTAGGGTAAGAGCTAGATATATACATTAACACTATAATAGATAACATAATAGAGACAATCAAATTAAGTACTATAAAGCATTTTACGAAAATCAAAATGTATAGACGAACAAAACGGAATTGAATATCCTTATTTTCAAACAATAATATCTGCCGGAAAATACGACGCAAGCAAAAATTCAACTTTCACGTGCTTCCTGTATCAAAAGCATAAATGTCGACTCGCGCCCATTAATGAAATTAAGCTGATAACAATAAAATGTGCTCACCTTTCGTGAGAGAATAACGATGTGCGGAGCTCGACCTTTGGTTATTTTCCTCAGGAGCGCTTCCAGCTGAAAACAGACAACAGATAACATTATTATTCCACCTGTTCAACAAAGGGCCATATCACGAAGTCTCATCAAGCGAAAAGCACCGAAATAAAGCACATGTCGAGCGAAACGGACGACTCGACGTTTCGTTCCGTCGAAATGTCGGAAATAGTTTTTCGTTGATACATTATCTGGGACACATATGTCCCAAAACTTGCGCTTATTATAAGCGCAAGTTTTTGCTAACAGAGAACGTGCAATTGCGCGTTTCCGATGTCCAATGCGTCAGGTTTTACGCGTCTCAGACGGTATCGCGGACGAAAAGATGTTTTTTCGGAACTGCAATTAAGACAATTTACGCCATTATTTACGTCAAGTTTGTATCGCGGTTCTGGACTGCGCATGCATAATTTCACCGCATTTTGAATTCGGGCAGAGAAATCCGCGTCAGAGGGAGGGGGCGGACGTATCGCACTTTGACGATAAATTAATGCGACGCTGCCGTCCGACTGAAAAAATCTCGTTAACCATAGTATGCCCCGAGGTTTCGTGTAAAGGAGACGATATCGCGGGAGACTCAAGTCGTTCGCGCGCCCGAAAGGAAATTGCAAGAAAACAGAGACGCGCCGGGAATAAATACTCGAACGCGGCGCATCTGCATAATGGTCATGCGAAACCGCGATTTTGTATGCGTTCGGCTTAATGACGTGCCAAAGATACGTCCTTTTTGCTTCGTGTCGCGCCAAATTGAGGTAAAATGAAATGTTTATTACTCGGACGATGTGACTCTGGTTCGCGTCAGAATTCACTACGACGAGATTTATTACTTATTCCCCTTATCAAACGGAATTAATATTTTCAAGTTAATACTTCGTACGCTGAGAGAAATTTAAGAATAGAATTTACGAGATTTCAGATCATGTTTTACTATTTGTATTACCACTGTGAACTTTTTGATGAATAATTAAAAAATTACTATGTATCAAACAAACTTGAATCTTATTCTTTGGAAAAATAAGTATTTATCAAACTAAATATTAAAAGTGATGATTTACAATATTTTATTACGAATTGATATTACTAATCATCGTAACATTTACTGATCTTTTAAAAAAAATTAATTTGTATTATTTAAGGGTATAGTTGCAGTAAAAGTCGAGTTTTTGTAAAAGTAAGTCCACACTAATACGAAACATAGTAATCGTTAATCTTATTTATATTATTTAAAGGTCGATACTTTCTCTCAATATAACAAATTCCTCACGAATATCATCGATCCATTCCAGCATTTCGCAAAACATAATTAATGCGCCGAAATAACGTCACACCGTATGCTCGAAATTGTTCAACACTTTATCTTCGCGCCACTCGAAACTTTGTTTTTCCGCGTGATACATCTTGTTAATGGCGGTTTGTCCTGGACTGCACATAAATGATATTTTACGTCACGACAAGAATGGCGTAAACATGAAATACTTTGGAATTCGCGCACGTTCCTCGCGTTACGAGGAGGCTTCAATGGCGACACCTAAACCAAAGACCGGTGTGTCAATATTTGTATAGGAAATCGATCCGGCATTTTGCTCGGGATCGTCTTTGTCGCGGAATTGTTTATCAAAACCGGTCGTGGAACGTGCGCATCGTCAAATTGAACGTTTTAATCTTGCATGCAGGAAACATATGATTGTATTAACTGATACGCCTGCTGAAATTGTCGGGCTAACAGCATCGGGGCATTAATAAATGTACCTTTATTGAATTATTAATCTGGTCGCTCGCAGGTTTAATTTAATTACACACTTTGCATGTTTGCGTAGCGAGATTACAAACATGTCGCATAATCATTCGAACGGCAAGGAAAACGACATTTCTTGCTCGGTTGCCAATTAGGGTACGAAATCGAATCAAAGGAAATTTGATTGTCTCAAATCTTGGAAACGTGCGGCCAATTTGTGGATCCATGTGTTGAATGCCTTTTCCCACTGGGACACGGCTAAATAAAATAAAAGCTAATTTGCTCGTGTAATTACAGCGGGCTGGTCAGCAAATGTCGAGGCACTTTCGTCCGTCATTCCGTCGGGAAATTGCATTTTAATTTGATTATCTCAAAAACGACTTCCCCATTTTTCGTGCGGGAGTCAGCTTGAAGTTGGCGAATTTTCACTGCGAATAGTTAAATTGAAGAAGTGTCGCTGAACGCTTTAAACGTTTTATGCAATAACAACAATCACTTTTGTCATTAGATACTGGTATTTTGCGTCAACTCAAAAGTTAACAGTAAATAATGTAATAAGACTTATACGTTTCTGAGGGAGTGGTTTTTATTTTTCCAACACTCATTCGGTTCGACAGTGAGTCAGTCAAGATCTGCCTAAGAATCTAATAGGTGTAGCAAATAGCACATGTGCAAAATAAAACGAGTTTAGACAAATTTACGGGTGTCTTTATTTTATGGAGCCAAACTAGGCGATGTTCTTCCTATTACAAATTACTACAGTAATTATTTTTATTCGGAATATTTAAAGGGGATATAAGTGAAATATATATAACACTATCTTTCGACGGAAAGATTGAAATTTTTAGTCATTAGGAAAGTAATTTGTTCATCCATCGAATTTGAAAGACGGCCATTTATCACGTAATCCCTTTCTTGGCGGAGCGTGGCAAGTAATCGATGTGCGAATAAATAGGCGCTTCGTTGCTCCGGACGGAAGTTTGAGCTGCAATCCAAAATGAGATTTCAGAGGCTGGCGGAGATAGTCAATACAAAAGCGAGCTTACGTCGTCAGAGTAGCGGGTGCGAGGCTCTCGATGCATGCGGAGCATGGTCATTTCGGGCCGCCCAAGTCCAACAGATATGCAATATACGATATCGCCAAACATCGCGACAGCGAGTTGGCGCAATATCCGCAGATTTGACTTGATCCTTTGATGGTCTCATATATGACTTGTTGGTATTGTATTTTTAGAATTTATGTTTGTGCGAATATAAGAGCGATGATAAGTGATGGAGATCAGACCCTTGATTTCCAGTTTTCAAGGGTCAGTGAAATGAAAACGCGTTCAAAAACGTGGCAGCCAGGATTTTGTTCCAATTGCTTTTACTTCATACGATTGCAATTTGTTTCAAAAATTTTTTTGCACATAAATTTGGTCGACCCATTTGTATCATCAAAATCAGTGTGACAGTTTGGAACAATATGGAAAAAAATTGTTTCACGCCAAAACTAAATTTTGTGTTGCAAGTCTTCATAGATTTACACAACGTCATTAAGTTTTTTGACAAGCTATTTCGAGTCTTAATTAAGACAACATGATCTTCAGGGAAACTGAGTCATGATAAAAGACAGGACCTAATTTAATAGCCTTTTAGACCTATTCGTTGAATTAAAATAATTTATACGGCATTTGAGGTTCAATCTATCAAAACAGTTCTCTCATTAAGGCAGAATTGTTTTTTTTAGCACGAGCCTACTTTTCGTTTAGTGGCAAAAAGCAGGCTTGAGAGGGACATTGAGAGAGAAAAAGGGAGAGAGAGAGAGAAAGAGATCAAAGCGAGGCAAACGAGTAAACGCGTAATGCCTTCAAGTTTTTAGCCTCACTTCGCATTTTCGCAGTTATAGCTCGGTTTTCAGAGCCATAACAGACACGGGAATAATCTGCATCGAGAAATGCACAATCCTGCAGGTGATAGTGATGAAAGAGTCGCATCGGGCAGTAAAGGTGACCATTTTTAGTATCGCGAGTCACACTGGCCAAGAGAATTGAAAACATCAATAATTTTAATGGCTAAAACACTGTTTGTGAATTTTTCAAAAACAATTGTAAATTTTTACTTTTACTTTACATTGGTTAGAAAGAGCTATTTGGTTTCAAGACTGAGTGTCGATTCATTGCTAATTGAATCAATCCCATTGATTAGTTAAGTTTGACATAAATCAAATTTACCAACGACTGCATTTTCGATATAATCTAAAATTTAAGCTTTGGTCTATTTTTAAAGCAGCATTTTGCATTTTTTGCGATTGTTGCACTGTAAAAAGTCGGGTGTGGATTTGGAGTTCGGTGTTGATTTTCACTCCGCCTGGTGTAAAAAACAGCCAATCAGAACTATTACCTCATATTGTTCTTCATTTTGATTGGTTAACTTTCACACCCCGCGGAGTGAAAATCAACACCGAACTCCAAATCCACACTGTTTTTTCGCGATTTTTTACGTTTATATGTATAACTTTTCTGTTAAATAATTTTTCGAAAATCCGCGGACCACTTTTTTCTCAACTGAATTTATAACATTTTTCCGAAAACCGCATTAAAATCGGTTACTAATTTGTTCACCGGCTACTTTTGAAAGTTGAGAAATAATGGAAAAAAGTTTTCGAGATAATCACGTTTAAAATTTACAATCAAGTTTTTTCATAATATAATACGTTTTAAAAATATATAAATACAAGGGGCTTCGCCCCCCGTTTTTTATTTGTTTCTATCTAAGCGAAAAATTATATTGAAAATATATTATCATGGAATACAAATTTTGAAAATTTGTTCATTTTCTCTCATTTTACACAAATATTTTAATTTTTTTACATTGTTACATTGTTTGTTTCAAAATTATCAATATTTTCCTTAATTGTTTCCCAAATTTGTTTCGCACTCCCAGTTTAAAATCGCCGACCCGATTGCACTTCGGTTTTTTGTCCCACGTCGGAATCGGTTCGGAAATTATATTTCAAAAAATGTTTTTATAGATTTTTCAAACAATTTCCAATTGTTCTAAATTTGTTTATTGTCCAAAAATGTTGTCATTATCAAAATTTTTTCAAATTTTCAAAAATGTTGTAATTTTCAAAATGTTTTCATATTTTCAAAAATTCTCATAATTTTTTAAATAAATTCTTCAAAATTTTTTTATTTTGTAAATTTTTGTAAATTTTGTAAATTTTTCAAAATATGAAAAATTCAAATTTTGACAAGAATTTCTTTCCAAAAATTGTCAAAACATCTGGAAAGATTTATACATTTTCGAGATATAATTCTGATTCGATTCCAATGTGGGATGAAACACCGGCGTGACATCGGGTCGGAAAATTGAAACTCGGCTGGTTTTTGTCAAAGCTTTCAATTTTAATTCAAATTTTTCGTACTTTGAATTAAATAATGTGTCTCTAATTCAACAGAATATTTTCAAATTTATCCAAAGTTGGTTTATCCACTCGAATTTTTCCATAAATTTTACTCAAACTTTTCTTATACTTTTCCTAATGTTTTGATATTTCCCACATATTTTCAACTCGAACTATTTCCGCCTTGTCTATTTTTAACAATATTTCCAAAACGTTGATAACTTTTTTAAAACATTTTTTCATCTTTTTTTTCATTTTCCCATCCTGTCTAATTTTATCATAATTTTTTCGTAAAATGTTAACCACATTGTTGTCAACTTCTCAAAATTTCCCACCGTCTACCACAATTTTTTAATTTGGTTGAATATGTTTCAAATATTTCCAAAATTGTCCTGATCTTAGTTGTTAGGAATTTTTCTAGATTTTGCACAATTTTTATATGTTCAAAGTATGGAAAATATTCTCTTTTTGGTTTAAAAAATTCATATGTTGGCAAAGTCCTAATATATCGAATAATTTTATGTTTCGATTTATAAAAAATCTTAATTATGCTATTCTCTACTGCTGGCATTTCTTTCAATGAGAAGAAACAGCTATATAATAGGAATACAATCCTTTTATAAGACATAAATTAACAACATAATTTTAAAACATTAAATAAATCTTTTCAAAGATTAAAGAAAATGGAAACCTGATCCAGTTCCTCTAAGCCCAATAGTACTTTTTCCATTTATTTCCTTAAGTTTATCTTTGTTTGAAAAATAAAGCAAACTTTATACTACCATATAATTTAAATGTGCAATAAATCGATATAAAAATATTTACATTGTTTTTTAGACAATACGTTTTTCTTCGTTTTTATGTAATTTGAAAATGTTTTTATACAATCTATTATTTATTTCTGGTAATGATCTTTCGAGACTATCATTAAATTCTTCAATTAAATGAGTTTATTACATGTAAAATTCTTTATCCAGGGACTTACTATACTATACTGACACTGATAATAAAATCTATAAGAGGGACTAATTATTAGTAATTCATATTTTACTGACCTCAGAATGAAAAACTATAGAATTGACAAAATTGATACATTCATTATTAATTAGTAAAATTGATACATTTGCATCACATTTTTTATTACAAAAAAAATGTGATGCAAAATTTGAAGATCACTGGACCCGTTGTATATGCATAGATGTATATCTCTCTTGTAACATGTTTTTTAAACGACATGTTGAGTCGACCTTCGCGCCCCAGCGTCTGGTCGCAGACCCAACGGGAGCCGGGCTTGGATGGAGTTTTTGTGACTAATTCTTTCCTCCGTCTATTTTTTCCAGCGTATATCTTTCTTGCGTATATCTTTCCTACATCTATCCTGCATACATCTTTCCTGCGTATATCTTTCTTTCTTAGGTCTTGGTAAGCGCCTTTTGTACTTAATTGACCTCTGACCCGCACCTTTAGTATGCACACCCTAGCGCTAGCGATTAAGCTGTTCGAATGAGAGCAAGAGAGGTCCCGGCTGTCGTCATCTGTTCCTGCACTTCTTTCTGGGACTACACACCCGCCAGACTGACACCGTCGAAGGCGCAACCAAGGCGGACCGCAAGCGACCCACCATCTTGTGCCCATCTCCATCTGCTCTCGCCCAATGTTCCTCTCTCATGGACCAATGACACGTCCCAGGTTTGGCTAATCTTGGAGCCGCCACCAGGACTACATCTCGGACTCTCGGCGCGCTGCCTCTGCCACGTCGGGAGAGTGGCCATAAGCCCATCCGAGGGCCTGGAACTGCCATTCTGATACTGTGGATTTAGCCGGAAACTGTCCTGCCGGCCCCCTGTTGCTGGTACCAGTGGCAGAACGTACCTTAAGACCTGGGTTACCTCAATGAGCAACCTCTGTACCCCGTCTGCCTTAGTTCGGCCTTGAGGGGATCCAAGCACCAGAACCACTCCTAAGGAACCATTTATGCCTGGACTTGGCCGTGTTACTCCTACGGAATCATCACCATTCGTACGCCGGTGCTTATCTTTGCCGAGGATCTCTTAACGAGAGTGGAGGGGATGCGGGCGAGTGAGAGGGGAGCGAGCGGTCTGGTACGAGGCAAGCTGACCGCCTGATTCGACCTCCTTTGTTCGTGGGCTCTCCGACCGAACATATATATATATATATACGAATCGAAGTTCCCAGAAATTAGAGCCAATCACAACGCACTGTTCAGTCGAAACTACCAATCATGGCCTTATTTCTTTAGGAATAGAATTCGTAAAGTTTTATGAATTTGTTTTCTCAGAGTATAACATTACGAATTCTATTAGTAAAGATATAAGACTTTGTGATTTTAGTAGTTTCAAACGAACAATATGTGATTGGCGATAATTTCTGCGAACCTCAATTTGTAATGATATTCGAAATGATATTTGTAATGTTTACGATATATATAAAAGTTACGAGATGTATTGCAGCTTTTACGAACAGATTTCTTCACTGAACTCATATAAATGTAAAATGGATGTTTGCTTATGAAACTGCCGCGCGAAGAATGTAAGCTGAAATAAGTATGGCGCGAAGGCTGCATCATGATCGCGAGCCAACCTGATGCCATCTAGTTGCCGATTGGCGTACTGATCGTCTGGCAACAAGCCGTTCTTTAGTGATATTGTTGCAAATATTTCAAACGTACTATTTGAAATTAATACAATTAGTTGAAGTTGGTTTCAATTTAATAGGTTTTATTGTTTAATGGTTTTATTGTTTAACATCACGAAATATTGTGTCCTTTTCAGTGATTTACATTTTCAATTTTAAAGGTCCCGATTAATCGATACCGATTAATTAAAAGTCGGAATTAATCGATTGTTGATTAATCGTTTTTTATTTAATAATTGCGCATCCCTAGTTATTATAAAATGAACATTTGGAAAATGTATTAACGATTACTGATAAAGTAATTGACCTGTCAGGAATGTCCTGAGATTGTGGTGGAGGTGACGACATCTTATCAACGGATGGTTGTCTCGAACCCATCAAACGTGAATGCGCCCTGGCGTAACGATCTACAGAACTATCCCTACTCGGTGGCCTCTTGTAGTGTTCCAGTCTGGAAAAACAAGTTACACATTTAAATCACCATAAATCTATGGCTAATACTATAATTCCTGGCAAAATGTATACAGTTATAGTTCTAAAATTTGTACACGGATTAACTTTTGGTAGTGTTCTGGATTGATGCATCAATCGGACGATGATAATCGATTTTAATTATTTACAATCCAGTGCGGACGTATTCTGTAGAGCATTTTTTTCAGCTCTCAATGTTCCCGCCTTTCAGGCACTGGAGTTGAGTGCCTTCTTACCCATTCCTATTAATCGAAGTCGGGTGTAACTGACTTTATGTTCTCTCCCAAAAGGGTAGAGAACATAAAGTTTGGGCTAATATTTCGCTCTTCAACAAAATTAAGTTTCAACGGGCGTTGAGCAAACTGTCACCAAATTAAATATTTACGAGGGGTAACCCTCGTAAATATTTAATTTAGGGGTAGCCCTCGTAAATATTTAATTTACGATTAGGAACCGGCGTAGGAACCTGCGTAGTTGCAAAAAATTACTTTTTGCAACTTTGAAAACGCAAAAATGTAGACATATTGGATTCTCCATTGTCTATGGGGAAACTTTTTTTCATTTTTAACATCAGATTTGAAATGAAGTCTATATATATTAAATATATTATGTATTTATATGTATTTAAGTGTATGAATATATAGTAAGATTATCAAGTAATTATGACTAATTAATTTACATTACAAATTACGTTGTTCAGAAACATCGGCCAGGAACGTCGATACGACGTTGTTTAAAGACGTCGAAAGGACGTTGTTATCTTATGTCGTGAAGGTGTTTCATTCCGCCATCTATACAACATTGTTACGATGTCGTTCGCTAACGTCGTAAACCGCCTAATGACGTTGATCCGACTTCAATGCGACCGTACATTTCTTCCTGGGTAGTAAATGTTAGCCGGGCTTGCCCGGATTGGAATCCGGGCGCTTTCTAGGGAAGCCCGGATATTGCATCTGATGGGTGCAAACCTCGGTAGACCCCGGCGAATGCCCGTACTGGTATGCCCAGACAGGACTGCCCCTATCGGCAGTATACGGGGCCTGTACATTGTACATACTATCTATACGCTATACGATGAATCAAGTTTTGCCTAGATTGGGCCTTTGTGGGTATTTCCATATATATACATATGTGGGGTTTATACGGGTAATTTACGAAGTGTTGTGGAGAATGCTTATTTTGAACGTAAGCATATTTAACGTAACATCCTATTTTAGAAGCAACTGTTAATTAACTATTAAATTTAATAGTTAAACTATTACATTATTAATAAAATATTGCATTAACAGTTACACTTGTAAAATACGATACTAACAGTTAAATATATAATAATGGTTAACAACTAATAGCAATCATTTACTACTAATACACGCACTTGATATCAATCCGTTTTTGATGAAATAGACAAAGTATTGGTAAAAATCCTGGCGTAAGTAGACTTAGTATTTCATTTACTTTAATGTAACTCCACTGGCTCAGTCGTTAGCTACTGACTATGCAGTAGCTAACCAATCGTGGGTTCGAGTCTCCATACTGGTGCGAATGACAAAACTAAGGCACCGATTTTCTTTCATTGTAATATTTTATTGTATTTTGCCGTACTTTTAGTTTTATTTTCATATTAATTAGAGCTATTATTTAGAAAAAAAATATACATTACAACCGCTTTCCCAATCAATGTATGCGGAGGGACAATACAAATACTAGACATAAACAAGACATTACAAGGTTCCGAGACAGATGTTGGATTGTCAACATTTGCTCGGCTTGAAAAATCCACTTCAGCATTTGCCTATATGTTCAGGGACCACAAAAACCTGAACAGAATGGCCGGCAATGGGAATTGAGCCCATTACCTCCCGAATGACAGTGCGGATGCAAGGTATTCCTACCAACTGAGCTACTGCCTCGGAGCTATTATTTATTTAATAGTTGACTTTTGCGAAATTTTTTAATAAAATTCCTTCTAGGCAATTGCTAGGCCCGGTCTAGGTTTGCCCTTATGGGCGTTTCACGGGCAAGGCGTTACGAAGTCATTATAGAAATGACCCGAATTCAACCCAAGTGAACCCCATACATTGCCCACAGAGTTATCTGAGCAGTCATAACTGGGGCCCGGATTCAACTTTTACAAGGGAATTTCTAAAAAGAAAAGAAAAAGTCCCTAGGTACGCGTGAGTACTACATGTCTTATTTGCGTCCGTCCAAGAATTGTTTATTTAAACGCAAATGCTGACTGAAATTTTGGGGGAGCGTTACTTGAATGTTACAGCGTGCAACGGACGCTCTCACACATGTTTTTATGTGAGCTGCGTTTACGCACAACTCTCAAAGTTGATGTTTACTATGGACCACGGTCAACATAACCTCTGAAGAGTGTGTCCAATCGAGGCAATCATCTACTGGTACCTCGACTTGCACCGTTCGAGGACGAGAGCTCTTCGCCCGTATTCCTGCTTGAGGTCTTAGCCGGACGTCACATATGCACTTCTCGGTGCATTGCTACATCTACAAATTATAACGCAATAGCTGACGGGTGCAAGAGAGACAGCTGCCTACCGGTGTGAGCGAGAGCCGTCACCCCACTGCAGCCAACCGCACCATCGCGCTATCCCTGCGCACGCCTACTGTTGCACCTGACGGGTGCGAGGAAGACGGCGCTACTCCTGCGAGCTCACAGCATCGCCTGTTTACGTCCAACTACTGTTGACATACCACGATGACAGGCGAGATAACTCTTTCCAACTTGAACGATTCAATTAGACAACTTATCTCGTCTAATATCGAACTAAAAGAAGAAGTTCGCTCCGCCCTGAGCATCTCCAAAGCTAACTCGGCCGATATTTTATCGTTGTCAGCGGAAGTGACAAGCCTGAGATCGCAACTTGCATCCCTATCGAGATCGAAAAACCTGCTTATTTTTAAAATCCCGGATAACCCCGAGTTCAATGAAGATGTTCCACTTACGGTTTCACACCTTCTCAAACGTGTCGACATCACCCTCCCAGATTGGGCCATTGACGATGCTTTTCGTCTGGGCAGGACTCCGTCTAACCGTCCCATCTTGGTGAAGTTTAACTCAACGAAATGGGTTAAACCAGTTTTCTCGAAGCTTAGGGACCTGAAGGCACTCAATATCTTCATTGCGAATGATAGGTCACCGGAAGAAAGAGAGTTGAGACGCTCTCCAATCTCTACCTCCAACACGCTTAGGGACGTGGGTTTGAACCCTCAGATCAAACAAAATTTCATCCATTTGAATGGCAAAAAGTTAAAGCTTGAAGAAGCTAAAGCCATTTTGATCTCTCGCCAAGATACCCATTCCTCGGCTACTCTGGCACAGTCATCCGCTTCTGTCGCTGATGCCGGCCGTAAATCTTCTGTGCCGGGGACAATATCGGCCGCGAACCATTTAAACTCGAACCTTTTTCTACCATCTCCGAAACGGACGATATTGCAACCGACGCGGTTATCGGATTATTGGTCCCCGACTCCTGCCCAGAAGAGGAAAGACCCACCATCCGGCAACGCAGCTTCGACAATCTCGCCACTCCCCAAATCACAACGCAAATAGATTTGATTCACTGTGCCCCCCGCGCTGCCCTTGATAGAATAATTTTTTGGAATTCGCATGGACCAGGAAACATCCACGATATTTTAAATCATCTCGAACTTACGGACATGTTATGTCTGTGTGAAACTTGGTGTGACTCGCAGTTTTTATCTAGGATTATTCCGGGTCCATTCGCGCACATTTCTTCTCCTGCTACGAGAAATACTGTTAGAAGTCGGTTTCAAGGCGGCATAGCTGTTATTTATAATTGTAATTTATTTAAACCGTTAGTCCTAGTATGTATGTCGTCTATTTTGTCAGTCAGGCTTTCCTCTGGTCAGAACACTGTCATAGTGACAACAGTGTATGTGTCGCCGTTGGATAATTTAGTACCTGTCTTAGAGTCTGCTTATACGAATCTCCTTAGAATTCCCGGATGACGCATTCGTGAAAGGCGGTGACTTTAACTGCAGAGTGGGTCTTTTGAACGAACTTCCAAGTAAACTGGAAATGGGCAATTTTTATAACATTCGTACTTCAACCGACTCTATTGTAAACGCACGTGGTAATTTACTGGCAGATCGGTTTGCGTGCCTTGGGCTGATTTTGCTGAACGGTAGAGCCCCGAACGACCATCCTGCAGAACACACATTTGTCGGTTTTCAGGGACAAAGTGTAATTGATCTGATCTGGTGCTCTTATAATTCCATCGACCTTTGTAAAGACCTCCAGGTCTGCCAATGGGGCACCAGATCGGACCACCTTCCGGTAGTTCTGAGTCTCGTTTCTCGCAGCGCACAAATTTCTATTTTACCTCAACCTCCGCAATTGAGAGTAAAATGGAACCCGTCTCGCGGGTTTGCCTTCTCGCAAGCTATGTCCTTTCGTCCGGAAGTCGGTACGTTGCGTGGCAGTGTAGACGAGCTGAACCAGGTTTTGTTATCCACGATACTCTCAGTTGCTGAAAGTGTGCGAATGGTCCATTATAACACTCCCCTCCCACATCAGAGAGATAAGAGTGGTTTGATCATGAATGTCGCGCAGCGAAAAGGGAGATCGCGTTTTATCTGAAATCTGCGCGGCGCGATAGTTTTTCGATGCCGGCTGTCGATGCTCTCATTGCCGCGAAACGATATTACTCAGCAACGATTAAGTTGAAAAAAAGCCAATTTCGGGAGAGAATGTTGGCGCCTCTGATCACGTGCTCGGACCCTGGGTCCTTCTGGTCGGCCTTGAAGCAGTTTGTCAAGAAAAGTCACTCGGTGCAATTGATGGATTTGCCATCTTGGTCGCAGTATTTGCTCTCAATTTTCCCACGAAACCTGCCAAACATCCCGGTCTCCACCGGTGTCACGGTCGCTGAACTTGACTCGCCAGTTACTTTACCGGAATTGATTTTTTGTTTGAACAAATGTAGCGAGAACAAGGCTCCGGGCCCCGACCAAGCAAATTATAGCTTCTACAAGAACCTACCTGAAAACTGGCTCTTGTTTTTAGTTTATTTTTATAACAGGATTCTTAGCTCGGAGGAAGTTCCTGAGAATTGGTGCAACCTCATGACGTTTGCTTTGCCCAAGAAGGGTGATCCACATATAACAGAAAATTACCGCCTTATTACTTTAGTCAATTGCGTTTCAAAACTTTTTATGCACATAGTTTATAATAGATTACTTAGATTTACGGAACACACTAATTTACTCCCAGAATTTCAATCAGGTTTCCGCAAGAACAGGTCCTGTATCGATAACATTTTTACTCTAGCTTCAATTTTGCAGATTTACTCATATACACCAAAAGCTAAAATCCATGCAATTTTTGTTGATTTTAAAGCAGCCTTTGATTCGGTGGATATTCTATAGATCTATTTTGTGGCAAAAGCTGGGTGCCATGGGGTTGAGCTCTAAAATGCTGAACATCTTGCGTAGTTTCTACGGTAGAGCAAGTACTGTGATCAAGGTTAGCGAGGCCAGATCGGATCCCGTCAGGGTTACGAGAGGTGTTTTACAGGGCGAGGTGCTTAGCCCCCTGCTCTTTGCTTTATTTTTGAGTGATTTCGAAACTCATCTGGTTAGTTGCGGTTGTAATGGTGTAAATATAGATAGCCGTCACCCAATTAATGTACTCGCATACGCAGACGACCTTGTGTTGTTTGCGAATTCACCATCAGACTTGCGCAGAAATTTAGATGCCCTACTCTCTTACTGTACGATAAACAAACTGATAGTTAATACGCAGAAGACACAGATTGTGATATTTGGCAGTAGTCGCTCGAGAAGACGACCGTTCACGTCTTTAGACTATGGGGAATCGAAAATTGCAGTGGTGGACTCATACAGATACCTGTGGGTTCTTTTCTCGCAAAATTGTAGTTTTAGCCCAATGATATCACAGTTAGTGAATTCTGCGTGTCTTCTGCCAACACGATTGCGGATATTGTTTGCAAAACTAAATATATGCCATGGAATAGGGTTATGTTGCTTTGGAAAGCAGCGGTGTCTAGTGTTGCGCTATATGCCGCAGCCGTGTGGGGCCCTTTTCACGTTGATCAACTGGAGAAAGTCCGTAGCGTATTCTTTAAAAGAACTTTACTGATTCCGAAAAACTGTCCATACTATGCTCTGAGAATAGAGACGGGTACAGTGCCTTTCAGCTGTGATATCTTGCAAAGCGCACTGAGATGGATTGTAAAAATGCGTGAAATGGACCAGAACAGACTACCGAAAATCTGTTTTGACCGACTAGCAAGTCTCGCAAATGCCAATCCGCTTATTGACACGAACTGGGTGGCACGGTTGAGGTCCGCTTTAGCTGTTCACAACGTTCCTTTATCAGTTCGAGATATGCTGAATTTGTCACGTTGTGAGATCAGCCCGCACTTAGATAAAGCTACCTCTTTTATTTCAGTTAGAGATCTTAACAGATGCACAACTTCCTCTAGTCTTATTTTATACCCGCGCATAATTCGATCTAGCCCGTGCCCCCCAGTATATCTTGACTTGAAGGTTCCCTTACACGTGAAGCGACTCCTTGCGCAGGTTCGCTTGATATCATTTTACGGAAGTGGTGTATGGATGGAGGGCTCTAGACACCGCTTTTCCAACGGTTCTTGTCAGTTATGCGCGGAGCCAGGAGGTGACACATTCACTCACAGAGTGGTGGAATGCCCGGTTTTTGATTCCGCCAGGAACCAATTATATGTATCGTCCAATGGCATCTCCTGGTTAGAGATAATAGCGTCCGGCAACGTTGCAGAAATCACGCAATTTGTCAATTTTCTGTCGGTAATTTTTCGTCCGTCTTCTACGTGATATATTTGTAAAGTATCTATTATTTATCTTTTATATGAGTCTTTATATGTGTTTTATATGTGTAACCACTGGGACCTTTTCCCTATGTATAGGCGTTCGCCTACAAACATTTGTAATTAAATTGAATTGAATATTTATGTAATAAAAAAATTATTTGTAGCACACCCGATATTGGCCAAGAGTGACTTTGAAAAATTCATAAAATATGCCACTTTTCACTAATTTTATAGTAGAAAAATTAAATTGTCCAAGTTGATGAAAATTCAATATGGAAATCTTGTAAAAAATTACAAGCAGTTCATATTTGAAATTGAAAAGTGAGTTTAATTGACAAGTATTTCAGGAA
>JABFPB010001053.1:0-28382 GCA_022817645.1 Ceratoteleas bidentatus | reverse complement strand
CCCCCCCCCCCCCCGCCCCCCCCCCCCCCCCCCCCCCCCCCCCCCCCCCCCCCCCGCCCCCGATAGGGGTATGTATTTGTGTCGAGGCGAGGCGGGCGGTTTGTTGCCTGTTTGCGAGGGGAAGATGTAATTTAATGGCTGATGTGCAGGGGTATTTCCGGAATATGTTTATGGGGAGTTTGAGGAGGAGAGACGTTTTGCGATGGGAGCAATTTTTGATGTGGAGATATGTATGCTTTTGGTAGGGTGTGTACGTGGGTATGTGGAAATGTTGAAGAAAAGTATTTTAGGTGTAAGAAAATGTAATGGAAAATTTAGAAAATATAAATGACGTGGATAAAAAAATGTTGTCGGATTACAGTTGGTTGAATTTATTGTTTCGGATTGGTGAACGTTTTTAGATCAATGTAAATGCAACTACAATTTCAGTTATAGTCGAAGTAATCCTGGAAGGTAGACTTATTAACATTTTACACAACACATATGTATTTTAGGTAATGTATTTGAATGAAATTAACATAAATTATTCATTAATCCGTAATAATGTTAAATAAAAAAATATAATTTAAATGATGTAAATCATTTATTGATAACAATATTGTGGCATTGGTTGGATGCTCACAGATGTAAACTTTATGTAAATTAGTTATTAGTTATATATATTGCAAGTATGGTATAGAAAGTTATATATCAAATAGAGAATACATCGAGAACAATATTTATGAAATTCTTGTTATTTTTATTTGTGTAATGATTCAATTTCATCAAATAATAGTTTTGTAGAATTAAATTATAATACTTGAAAAGGTTTTTAATTGAATAATAAATGTTAGTTTCATAACTATATTGATTAGATCGTCTTACTTTAATTGAGATTAAGTAATCTAATTTGATGAACAATTCTATTTGATGTTTTAGTGGATAGATATTTATACCATCAATGGATATTTATAGTACTTTGTAGAAAAAATTATTTAATTCTTTTATTAAAAGCATTAAAGAAAACTATTTTTTAATTAAATAAATATTTTTGTACGTTCTCTTATAATTTTAAACTGAAATGATTTCAATTTAATTAAGTTGAGTTTTTTTAAAAAAGATATGAGTAAAGAATTGTGTTATTGTTATTTACTTCACGCTGCCAAACAATGAATTTCTATAAAATTAATGATATATTAATAAATTACAAAATAATTTTTTTAGTAAATGAAGGAATTACATATAATTAAGTTTTTCAGAATCAGATTCTCTAAAAAATAAATAAATAATGATATTATCGTATTTTATTTTAACTGAATTAAAGAATATAAAGAAACTCACAAACAATAAAATAAAAATTCTTTCATATTTACACTTTAATTAATTTACATTTATTTATAATTTTTAACATATTCGTCTAAAATAGATAGTCCTGTTCTACAACGCTAAATTAATTAATTAATAAAAAAATCACAAATACGTCTTAAACGTATTTGTATTAAAATAGATTCAATTAACAAACAAATTATACATTCCGCAAGGCTGCAATTCTCTGATTAGTTGTCGAAACGCTTGGCATCATTTCAGCAAATATGAATTTTTTTAATTCAGTGAATGTTATTCCTTGCAAACGGCGCACTTCGCATTCGAGGGTGACCTAGTTTCACGCACCAACTTGCCCCAGTTACCTCATTGTTGCAGTAGTTTGGGAGTTAATTGGGCCGTTCTTCCGAACAAACGACATGTCCAATTGACAATAATTTGGCATTCTTTTACAACAAAGATAAAGCCTTTCATCGCATCATCGTTTCAATCAAATTACTCTTTATTCCACTCATTTTCTCTTTCCAAACATTCCAGTATAACAATGAATTCAACAACAAAACTTACAAGTTTTGTGCACGTCCCTCGCTTTCACCTCCAATTGACTGCCAGAAACACAATTTATCATCGAAATTATCATTTTATCAATCATACAGTACTAATTATGTTTCGGCCATCAACTAAATTCAAATCACTAATCCATTAAATTTGTTTTGAGAACCCATCATCATCACCACCATTTCTCCGGAAGACCTCGACCAGCTCGATAAAGATTTTCTAGCCAGCGACCTGCTATCAACGCATCCACTCCCTCCGACTTTCCCTGCGTCATTACAGCAGAACACCCGAGTCCAGTGCACTACAACAGTCAGCTCCATTTGTTACTGTCAGCCCTGAAAAGTCGCCAGCACACCATAACAACCAACGCGCCGTCAACCAAAACAAGAATCAAACCCAAACTATCACCATTCAGCACTCATTCCTCATTCTCATTGCAATCACGTCACTAAACCATTCAATTCCACAAATGCCGTTTGCTGAGTCGCCGCAGCTCTCTTTCCCTTCCTCTCTCCCTCTCTCTTTCTCTACACCCTACATGCCCAGAAAAGCTGAATTTATTCCGGATCAACATTGTTCAATGAATCGCCCGACGATGAAGGAAACACGCCATCAATCGACACTTCTGAGAGACGACTTAATGAATATTTTAAAACCCGGACTTGACAATCTGATTTGCATCACAAACGAAAGTTTGACTAGATTAAGTCGGAAATAGCATACTCTGGTGAAAAGTACTTAGGAGGAATTGCTGGATGCTGCTGAAGCTTAAGAATCTGGGTAGAGTAGCAGATGGAGCCATAGATGTTGGGAATTGAAGATGAACATGCGTCTAATGCAAACTAATGGCTTGAAAACCTACACAGACTTACTATCCGCAAGTACTTTTTAACAGGGTATGCATTCTTCCACCTAGAAGCAAGGTTTTGCATTGTATAGACTCATTCTTTAACCACTGTAAACATGTCCTATCAGAAACACTGAACATTAGCAGCGATCAGTTCACCCAAATCCAATGAATAGGCTATATAAGTACCTCAAAAACAAACGAGTAAGACAAAAGTGATGTTGCTGCATATACCATAGCAATACGTTCCATACCGTTTCTGTTAGGGTATGTACCTTAGATCCTAAGAAACCTATTTTAAGATCTGCATTCATCCACCTAGTTCTAAGGTTTCGCATTGAATACACTCGTTCATTCACCATTGTAAACATGCTCTATCAGAAACCCTGAACATTCTTACGCAGTGGCCATGCTTATCTTCTCTATCATTCCAATTTTAGTATTCAGTATCCGATTCTATCAATTACCCAATTGCATCATATTTCTGTAAAGACCACAACAACGCGTTTCAGAACGTTTCTGATAGGGTCTGTACCATATATGCTAAGAGTTTAAACATTCCATCAGAAACCATTAGATACCTATAAAAACACTATCAAACCCCCCCAGAGTCTTTTTGCCAGTACAATGTTCTAAAATCATACCACAAATCCACTTACTTTTCTCTTACAAACTCTGATATATAGATCTAATCAGAGTCAGACGTAATGGTATCCGATGGAATTGTTTAACCGGTGAGCTATCAGTAGTCATTCATGCACCCTCTCTCTCTGGTCTCCCGGAGAAGTTGGTGAGAATGTCAATAGCCTCGGAGCGTACATCTCTGCGTCTGTCCGCAGAGATGTCTCTGCGCGTGCCGCTGGCGGCGACCCCGTCGATAAGGGGAATCCCGCGGCTGGTCCGTGCAGAGACCGGCGCAGCCGGCCGTGGTTGGCTGCTGGGCCTGCGGCCTGGCGGGGCGCCGAGCTCCCGGGAGTGGGACGGCCGGAGCGGCTGCGACGGACACACTCGGCGGCGCCGCTCGCTAGTCAAGCCGTGGCCCGACTGCCGACGTCGCCCGCCGGCGCGATCGCCCCGACCGATGTCACACAGGCACCGGGCGAGCGCGGCACCCTCTCACCAGGATGACGCAGGACCAGCAGGACCACGTGCTGCTGAGCACCTTCGTGATCCGGAAGAAGCGCTGCCGGGCGTACTTTCATCGGGGCACCCTGATCTGGGAGACGGAGCGGCCGCCGTACGGTAAGCGCTCTTCCTGGGGAAGGGCTGCCTGGATGGACTGGGAGGCTGTTGCATTCGATCGAACTTTTGGCCTGGTAATTGGGGAGAGAAGAAGCGAACAGAGCTCGCGACGCTTCTGGCTGGGTTCCTAGAGCCGGTGCTTGGACGAGGGGTTTAATTCGAGAGATAGAGGGAGAGAGAGGGAGATCGGAATGACTGAGGAACAGGTGTCGGAAAGGGTTCGGGAGGAGGCTGTATTTCTGGATCTCTGCTAGATTTCGATGGGGATTATTCATTGCGAATATCTTCCACCTTCCTGTCCATTTGACTTGAAGGTTTGGTAGAAGAGAGGTGGATTTTCCACTTGCAGCAAGCGGTATTTCGGAATACCGGAAACTCAGGTGGAACTTCTACCTTTGGCATACCATTTTCTTAGTCTGGAGGTTCACTCTAAAAATCTTCCACCTTCCTCCATTTGACTGGTTCAGAAGGTCGAAGGGTTTCCACTTGTCACAAGTGGAATCCAAAACCAGCAGAATTTCCGGATACCAGAAATTCAAGTGGAACTGGATTGGAGTGTGGCGGGTTTCTTTTTCGATTGGAAGGGAAGATTAGACACTTGTTCCTCTAATGACGCTCTAATTGAATTCGCACCCTCATTCTAATCGCTTTCGGTCGATTAAACATGGCTTCAAATTTGACGTTTTGTAGAAGCCTCATTTAGGCTATTCAATTCCCGTTTCACGCTGGCAATTTGCGAGTGTCGGCTGTACTGTCATTAACGGGGACCAGACTGACAGGCTCCCGCGAGGAATATAAATAAGCGTTCCAATATCGATCCCGCGAGCACATGTACCGCCGACCAAGGTCGCGAGGAACAACATCCTCCTGCCGCGGACATTTCCACGTTTTTCTGCGCAACGTGACTGGGGATCAGCGGGGAACAAAGTAACGCGTTCTAATGACGCTGATTTTGTATTCCGCAGTCGTTATTAGCGGCATAAGTTTTGCCTGAATCATTGATCACTACGTAGGGAAAAGTTGCGCGTGGAATTGCGATTCTATCTTGATATCGCGCTGGAATTGCTAGTTAAAAAATCCATTAAGGTATCAAATCCGGCCGAATCTGGCACGGTGGTATGAGGGCCGCATGGGAATGAGCTGGTAGAGTTTGATTGGATTCAGTCATTCGCTAATCAGAATTTAATCATTCACAATCGGTGTAATCGGGTAAAACATATTGGGTACACGTGTAATGCATATACAATGCATAAAGCATGTGCATTATTTATGTTTAATTAAAGAATAACTTTTTCCCTAGACAGTGACGATGTATAATAAAGGATTCTTTATTTCTTTAGTCAGTGCAATTAGAACTAACTTAGCAAGAGGGAGCAATAAATTAATGATTCTCGCGTTTGGCCAGATATTAGTAAATTGCACGTATTCGATGTCAAAGAAAAACGTTTATCGTACACGAAATACCTCACAATTACTATTACCAAGCATAAACCGCTTTATCACTAATTCATAGCTATCGAAACGGTACGCGGCTCGTTATCAATCACCGAATTAATAATTCGATAATACCGACCTTTTTGCTTTAATTGCAACAACGTGCGAACAATCAATATCTGAACATGCGAGTTACCTTTCACGAGATGACTTTTGTCGTAATTAAGGGAGTTCTCCCTTAATATTTCTAAATATGCCCGCGTGAAATCGCTTCCTCTTCTAATTTCGACCTCGTGCTAGATAACGAAACGATGAACGGATTATCCAAACGGGTTTCCCTTTAAAACGTAATAACAAAATACGGAATCGCGGGGCCTTAAGCTCGAATGATAAGCAATTTTGCTCATTAACATATTCAGTTGCACCGAACTAAAATAACCCAAATGAATTCTAATGGCAGCCGACATTACTCCAGACTCGATGTCCCGATATAGACTCATTCAAAAACTAATAACTCACGGAAAGACTCGAATCCCACTTAAAGTTAGGAAATCCGTGAAGTTTTACAAAAATAAGATTAATATGAGTAGGTTACGTTTCCTAAAAATGATCGATACTGAAATTTCTATCTAATGTCATGTTTGAAGCAATAATGTATTTTCTGAAAAACATTAGTTTTTACAAGAATTTGTGTACTTTACAAGAAAAATAATTAGGAAACATTAAAAAATCAGATGTCCTATTATGGAGATAATTTGTATGAAAAGTTAATGATTTGTGTTACTAATTTGATAGATATTATAAAAGAGAAACAAATTTGAAATTTTATCTTAAATATCCTCATATGATAATTACATTGACTAATATATAATTATTACGTCACAAGTTACTAAGTATTTGTGACGTAATTTATCAAACAATATTGCAGAAAATTGTTTTAATAAAATAATGTATTTCCTTTCTTTAAGTGTCAACAGTAATTGTACTCTTTGACATCAATTTAATGGAAAAGGAATAGTTTACATTTACTTAAATGAACATACAGTATGAATAATTATTAGAACTCTAAAAATACACCCCTTCGTGATTGTGCTACCTTAATCTTCGATTCGCTCAAGTTTGGTCAAAAAGTTGTACGGCGAAGTGTTGCGTAACGTAAGCAAGTGCATGTGTAACGTCGAATTCTATTGCGCGAGGAAAAAATTAATTGACTTAGAGGCGATGCAGGAAGCGGTGCGTCAGACGGTCATTGTGATTCCGCAAAGACCGGACGACTCCACTAATTCACGCCGAAGATTGGTAAACTTGACCCACATGCTCGTGGTTTGAATCCAAGATTGATTATCGGCACACGTCTCGCGGTTCATTCATATTTTAACGGCCTTACGTAATACTCGTTTGTTCGTCGTTCATTACGCGCGTTCATACAATGAACTTGTCATCTGGCTTCAATAATTCATCGCCCGACTGACAAAAAATAGAGTTCACCGTTTTGCGCTAGATGGCGTTATGGTTGGAAAATTACTTTTTCACTGTAACTGCACAGACTAATGGAAAAGAAAAAATTTAATTCGTGGTTTAAGATCTAAAAAAAGAAATTTTAACTTCGGTTCTAAAGAATAGTTTTGAATTTTTTTAATGAAAAGTTTTTGACGGTAATAAACATTTTATTGTGGGATTCTTTTTTACATTTTATTGAAATAAACCCTGCAAAAAATGTTGGTAGAAATTAAGAGGAAAGAACTGGACTTTTTCATTAAGAAAATTCTCAGTTTTATGAAAATTCATAAGTGATTGCGAATTTTCTTGCATTCATATACATTAACAGTTTTTCTTTTAAAAATCTTTATGATTTTTTACCACTGAAGATTTCATTGATTATTTAGCTTTTCTATTCATTTATGAAATATTTTTGGAGGGAAATTATTAAATTTATAAATACTGATGTACTTATTACCTCTTTAAAATATAGAAAAGTGTACAATATTTAGATCGCGATGATTTTAGCCTCGATCAAGCTGCGATCAGAACGACGACGTATCGATTGGCCGTAATCCGACGGGCTTCTTAAATTGCGGCAATATTGCTCCCGCGCCAAATCCAGACGGAGTTTTGTGTATTTTCGCGGCGGCGATGAATGTATTCGACGAGTGTTTATGTGATAAAAACGATTGGACAATGTTTTGGAGAGGATGTGTTTGACTCAGCGATCGGTTGATTTAGACTGAATCGATTCGCGATGTTTGGAGTAAGATTTATGGGTATTTTTAGTTAGACGGGAGAAACGGGTGGCAGGGGATGATTGTCGGTTTATTTCTTCGGCTGGGAGATGGTGATTAAGATTCATTTATGTGTGGACAGCTAGAAAAAGTGTGGGGAGGAATGTAGGTTGAATTGAGACGTAGCGTAGGTGGATAAAAAATGTATGTAATTAGGGGAGAAGGATACTTTTTCTGCTTGCTTATAGTGGGTACTGGGAGCCTCGTTGAGACAAGTTTATAGGTATAGACAGTTTGTTTTTTCAAGAGCTTTTAGGAAAAAGATTATTGAAGAATTATTTTCTGGAGATAAGGAAAGTCGTTATAAGATTTAAGAGTTTTTTTTTAACTTTGAGGGATGTTGTGGTAATATATATGTCGGAAATGTGGGTTTGATATGGTCGTTAATGCATGTATAATAATCGTTTATTAATAGCTCTCACTTAACTAATCGAGATAAGTTATCCATTATATACAATATTTAAGACAAAAAACATGAAACAAAAATGTACTTGAAAAATCTAGAATGTTACATACTAGGCTTGTTAATTGAACTTTTGCCTTTTTTCACATTTATTTCGATATCTCTATTTCTATTTTATATAAAATTCGAAAAAGCAGTTCAAATGTGTAATCAGTGTACAAGGAATCCAAAACACATGAAAAAATAATAAAATATATTCACAATGATGAGATATTTGCATTTGAACTCGGCACTGTTCATGAACATGTTTAATGAACATTTCAGAGTTCAAATGTGAAAATCTTACTATTATTCATATATTTTTTATGTTTTTCGTGTGTTTTGGGTTCCTTATGAACTGATTTCACATTGGGACTGCTTTTTTTTTAATTTTATATCAAATACAAACAGAAATACAGAAATAAATGTGAAAAAGTCAATTGGCAAGCCTAGAAATAACCCAGTTAAAAAATGCAAAAACCATTAGATACATATAAAACTCTGTCAAAACCACATGGAAATCAACAGAAAAGTTTCTTTATGTTGAAGTATGATTACATTTCTATACTGGTGGTAAAAAATTATATAACAAACTCAGTCACTTTACTGTTAAAAATCGCACATATATATACATAGATTCAATTAGAAACAGTTCCAGAGGTCTCTGATGGAATTTTTTAACTAAGAAAATTTAATTCAAATTTAATTGATTTAAACTGATAAAATAAACGTCTAAGTTATCAGTTACTGATGAATCGCTTACAAATGATATATTTGAAATGAAAAATATTAAAGTTTAAGAAGAATGCAATCAACTGAAAATATTCCCATCAATTTCAACTGATTTTGAAATCAATGTTAAAACCCCTACCTTGCTAGAACATTTCTAAAATATTACAATTCGTTTCAATAGTGATATCTAAAACTGTAATCGAAAAAAAAAAATGTTGCTCATTCCACCTTCATATCTCAAAATAAATATCATTCCACACGCAAACACAATTACAAAAGATAAGATCAACAACATTTATTTAAATGCTACTAATAACTACTTCTCTCTCCTAAAATATCACCCAAATCTGCACTTACAAACCTCCCCATAAAAAGCAAACCAAAACTTCCCGCCTACCCAAAAAACAAAATGAATCGCAACAGGAATAGTACAGAATAACAATGCACAGCTCGTAATCCGAAAATAAAGTAACTTTTAATCAATAGCTGAAAAATAATCAAAACGGATATGTTGTCATTGTAAAGTGAACACTCGTGCGGACTTGCATGGAAAGCAAACGGTTCAGTCGTTCAGCCTCGATACAAGCGCCGTTTCTTTCCATTTCCAGTAACATGTCGAAACTCGGTAACGAGCAAAGTTACCTCAGGAAGTCGGTCGACGGGGTCACGTGTCTGAACCAGCGCTTGCAGACATTGGCGCTGTGCATGCACGCCCTCTACAATCGACAGGACAGCCAAATCCGCGCGATGCAACGCGACCTCGCCGTTGCCTCGACGGCGTGCATACAGCCACCTTCCCCCGACCATCCTCCAACGGACCTTCCGGTTCCCGCGAAGGAGCCGCAGGTCAACGTGAGTTTCGGTGCGATTTCGCCGAACGAAAGTGGCTAACCTCAATTTCGTTTCGAAAACAAGGTTTAGCGATCGAATTGTACGGTTAATTAAAAGTTGGTTGGCTGGCCACTTTCGTTCGACCTATCGATACAAAAGTACAATCGAATAATCGTGATAACGTTCGCGAATTTCTGTTTAGCCGCGGCTTATAATGGACGAACTGAGGGCGCAAGAAGAAGACTTGGAGAGTGAGCTGAAGGTCGTCCTCCGGGAGCTGGCGGCATTCGGCGGCGAGAGGCTGGGGCTCTGAAGGGATTTTGCTTGGCAAGAAACTGACACACAATGCGTACCACTGGTTCGGGATTAATATCAAATGTATTGTAGTCGTTTGCTTCTGTTAACCGACATGAATAAAAACAAAGGTCATATAATAATAGCAATAATAATAATAATTAATCATTGATAATAATAAGTAATAATAATGCGAGCATTATTACCAGCAGTGAATAGTCAAAAGGACACTTAAGCTGTGACAACAACGAGCAAATCATATAATTTCCATAATAATTCCTCTGTACATTTTCGTGTCGTACCCATCAAACCGCCTCAATTGTCTAACCGCTCGATGAGGATTACATTGTGCACCTATCGGCCGGACGAAATCCAGTCGCTAAGTAAATGGCGAACTCGCTCGGCTCGTTTGTTGTGCTTTCATCGAACGAAAATCTGAATGAAAAAGAACCGGAACAGAAATGTTAAAGACACCCCGGAAACCCATCGCAAAAAAGTAAGGCGGACCGAAACAAGGAAGGCGACTTGAAGTCGTTAACGCGAAGTCGATAATCGGGCGATTTCGTTACGGTTCGTTCGTTGAACTGAAAACTCCAGGACACGCTACGTCCTGACCTCTTCGTGTACAGGCACCGACGACCGGCATTCGTCAGGCATCGGTTCGTCCGTGTCTGTACACGCGCGACGCTAATTCCGTGAAAAAGCTATTGCTCGATAACAGTGTAGAAAAACGCGTGTGGTCGGCGAACGTTTCGCGCGGAATTGCATCGTAATTGTATTGTTGCTCGTAAGTCTCCGCGCCTCGCGGCGAACGCCGCCGCCGAACGGTCCAGAGGGCGCTGCTCTCGTCGTTTTTACACGGCGCCGTGGACCCCTTCACTCTCTCGTTCACTCCGTCGCCGCTGTCCATTGCCCCTCGCAATTCGCCACCACCGAGACGGTCAGGGGAGAAACGTCGTCGCGAGTATTCAAAAATACGATTTAAGCGGTTTTATAAATATATATATAAATATATATATGCACGTATGGTATACACGTCGTGACTGCGTGTGTATCAAGTTAGGTATTCGTATCGAGTCTTTAGGTTCAAGTGAAAACGCTCTCGGAAAAAGTCCGATGACCACACGTGGAGAAGCTCGGTTCCGCGCGGATTCCTCCCCTGGAATCGTCGACGGGAATGACTCTCGGCTTCGATTGCTCCTGTTTTGTGTTCGTTCCTCTTTCTGGTAAGATTCATCTACGATTCCTCCTCGTCCTCTTCTTTTTTTTCGTTTTCTGCTTTTCTTTGAATATAAAAACGCCACCCATTTGACAACCGGTGACCATTGCCGACAATGTGTGATCACAGACACCCTCGGGGCAAGGGCGCGCGCGTAGCCTCGTTGAACAGAATCATGTTTGTCCGACGAAGAGAATGTAAGTTGCATTAGTAGACAAGTGGGCCTTAGTGAATAGTCGCGGTGGTTTATAAGGTCAGAGTATGGAACAACGTGACAGCCAACTTTGCGGCTTCCTCTGCGTCTCCTGGGGTTTCAGTTGGTGGCCACCTCCCTTCGGTGGATTCGACGCCTCCTAGGGGAGTCAAAGTAAAACACAACATTATGTCAGTCTTAAAGAATTTGGTCGCGCAGAAACAAGATTCCCCTTTGGATAAATAAAAAATCAATCATATAACGATTCTTAGCTGTGGCAGTAGGGTAAGCAAGTGGCGATAGTAGCGACATCTAGATGGACAAATTTAGTACTAACTTCAGAATGAACAAATCTCATTTCATATGAGAATCATATAAAAACTCATATAAGTTGTGAGATCTCATATGATTTACTTCATATGATTCATTTAAAAGTACCAATGTTCTAGTTCATCGCAGATGGCGCTAGCATCGTTCTAAATCAGCTGTTTGCTTACTCTCTTTTGTTATCAAGGCACTCCAATAGATTCACGTCGATACCAAGAAACTAGGAAACAAAATTAAAAAATAAAAGACCGATCGTCAAACGATTTTCTGAAATTAAGGCCACGATTCACTATTCATCAGACGTTACGCTAATTGTGGTTGGAAAAGTGTCCCAAGGCTCCGGCCTCTTTTCGCAAAAAACCGATAAGCACAAATTCCCCTTAAGGGTTAAACGGCTTAGGTAAATATTGCATTAACATTAATGACACATGTACCACCAGTTAGGCAACTCTTCGTAACATTGATTCAACTTTAATCATCCTATAGACTTTTTGACCGAGTACCCTCTTAGTAAAGTTGCGCCGTCTACTTTTCTTACGATTACGAGAATTCAGCTCCGACTGACTCCGAGACTCTACACAGCTTTTCACCTTGAAAACCCAACATTGCTGCAACCCAAAAACACCCATTCTTACAACCCAAAACAAAGTCGGAAAATTGTTTCTGCGCGCTGAAAAGGCATCAACAAAGTCTCGAACGAACCGTCCAACTTTTTGTCGCTACAATTAATTTGCGACGCTAATTGCCGACTGTTGTCTGACCGTTCGCCGGGGTCACCGCGTGACCGTTTTTTGTCCGCTATCTTATCGTCCGGAGGCGATAAAAACGCGACAATTACGGCTCCGCCGCGGTGACAATTAAACCGCAAAAGTAGCGCGAAAAAGTTTGGACGAAGCTTTCGTTGCTGGAAACTATCGTACGAAAATCCCATTCGTCGCAGTATCGTTCAATGTCGAATCTCGTACAAAACCAATAGGAATACACAGCCAAAGTGTTGAGCAATAAGCGGCACATGAAAAACCCACGAATGACGCGCAAACTAAGCCGCGGTTGAATTTCAAATGATTTGGATGAATGGAAAAGTGAGTGGCGGACCAGCGAAAGCAATCGGTTACAAAAGTCGGCGACGACTCGGCGCGTTGTTGGATATGCGACAAAAAGTGCGTGTGACTGGTGCATAGCAAAGTGGCGTGTGATATAAATAAATTGATGAAACGTATTAGTATGTACAAGACGACGTGGATTATTGCAAATAATCGTCTTCGTTGCGCAACGGCGGCTCGGATAGACGTGTTGAATGAATTATGAATGATTAGAAACAAATAGCTCTGGGATAGAGTTACCTTCTGCCATTACAGACCCGCACCAAACACAGAGAAAGAGACATGGGGAACAAAGAAACATTAGTTATTCGATGAATTATAATTATATGATATTTTAACATCTATCAATTGACTAGACTAGACAAGTTGACTTGGTTTCAATCCTTCGTTAATTACAGTTTACCCAATTTCTCTTTGACAATCTGAATAGCCAGTTTTTATTTGAATGAATAGAAAAAAACTGAATTTGAGTTTGAATCGTCTAGAATTCATTTAAAATGGTTTAAAGTCTATAAGAGTTTAATTCCAATTTATGAATTGAAGTTAAACTTGTTTTTAACTTCTTGTCGTTGAAACTTTGATAAATCACTGAAATGGAAAAACAAAACGGAATCAAAAATCAAATTATTCGAAATCTTTCGACCAAAAAAATTAATTTTTTATCAGTTCATTTCTATTCATTTCTATGAATTTTTTAAGGATGAAATTTCACTCTCTGAAAATTGATTATAAATAAATAGAACTAATCCAAGTATTAAATATGTAAGGGGTGAAAGATTGAAACACCAGGTCAAGAAATGTAAGGTATAATCCATAAATGGTAATCCATTGACCAAAACCTCTACCATAATGATATGAATAATTGCACGGCAATATAAAAGATAATGGCAACGATTAATGTGGTGACGAGGAAGAGGCAAAGCAGGAAACGTACCAGTTTCTTTTCCATTTTAGTTTTAATGTCGCGTGCAAGTGTGAAGAAGGCCTCCTCCACGTTGACGCTCGTCTTAGCAGACGTCTCGAGGAACTTGATGCCGTACTCGATCGCCAAGCCCTCGCCCCGCTCTTTGGAAACCTGCCGCTTCTCCTCGAGCTCGCACTTATTGCCTAACAACATTCGCTCGACGTCGGCGGCCGCGTTCTCCTCGATATTCCGGATCCAGTTTTTTATGTTCTCGAAGCTCTTCTCGTTGGTGATGTCGTAGACTAACATGATACCCATGGCACCGCGGTAATACGCGGTCGTTATCGTGCGAAACCTTTCCTGTCCGGCTGTGTCCCTGTGGATTAGGAATTGCAATTATTGAATGAGTTATTTCTGGGGATTTGAAGAAAAATCAGTTAAAATACATTTTTTGAGAAATTTAGATATGTGTGGAAATGTATATGTTGTGTCTATTTTCAAATGCAGGATTTTGTGGAATTTAAATAAAACATAACCAGTTAAACGTCTTCTTTGGAAAAATTAGTTAAGCGAAGTTTTTTTAATAAAAAATCAGTTAAGTGTAAATTCAAAATATGGAAGTAAACCGGGATTTCTTATCGTTGTTACTCATTAGAAACAATATCCAATGCAAATAAAACAAGATTATAGAGTGAAAAAAAATCCTTTTGAATATTTAAACGGAAATATCTTAAACTCAGAATAAAGTGACTTGAGTATTATTGAATTTATGGAGGTTTTGAATGTTTTTGGCGACTTTTTCGAATTTTACATTTCTTAATTTCGAACATATTTGGGAAAGAACATTTACAATTTCTTTTATTATAGATACAATCTATATCTGTAATGTTTGATTGAAACTGCACGCTTATAGAGCAGTTTATAATATAAAGTATTAAGTTTTAAATCAAGTCATGAAAGATAAACAACGTTACAAAAATGCAAATGACTTTGAATTTGGGATATTTGAAGAAAAAAATGATTCGAAACATTTTCATTCAATTTGGTGTAATTCCACAGTACCGTTTCCAAGAAAATAACTACCCAGTGTATTTCGTAGTAAAATAATCAAATTCAATAATTTATTTCTCGAAAACGGTATTGTAAAAGTGAACCAAATTTTATAAAATGATTCATTATCAATTTTCTCAAACAACTTCAAATTTGTAGAATCTTGTTGATATTTATTAATTAAAGTTAATATAATTGTACTGTAGAGCTAAAATTATGCATTAAGTAATATTTATTTACATTTTTTACTTTCTATTTTAACTTGTATATTAATATTATATGAATAGTTATATAACTGGGTGATTGTCTATGAATATATCAAGAATTAAGTATTCAATTTTTTTATTCAATTTTTTTGTATTAATGAATGTTTTGTAATGAGAATACAATTTTAATGTGGAATGGTTAATTTTAGTTCTTTAGATTTAGTTGCGAAATGTTTTGTAAATCACAAGTAGGACTTACCATATTTGTAACTTGATTTTCTTCCCATCTAATTCAATTGTGCGAATCTTGAAGTCAATTCCTGAAACGAGTCATTAATCATTAATGCATGAATGATGAATGATACTAAAATAATAGCAGTGAAACAGATTTAGACTATTGATAAAAAGAATTCTTTTCACGTCAGTGAAAAGATATCAAATTTGAGCATTTCTGGAATTAAGATACTAATTTTTTATTTTTGGCCTTGATAAATCAATTGATAACCAAGTCTTGGAAAAAACTATGTTGCACTTGACACGTTTTATATTCTCAAAATAGTCAATGACAGAAAAGCTTGTTTTATCTGTCTAATGACATTTGATTGATGAATGAATATTTTTTATTAAATATAGACTAATCTCATTTGTAATTAATTTCTGTTCTTTCTACTGTTTTTTGATATAAAATCAACTATTTATTTAACATATTTTAAGATGCATGATAATTTTTAATAAAGAGAAAAGAGATCTTGTTTATATAACATGAATATGAATATAATGTGACAATTGATATTACATTTATAATTTAAAAAGTTTTCTAATAAGACAAGAAACGTAATATTACAAACACAAATAAATCAATAACAAAATTGTTATACAGGATAGCCACATTGGATTATTCTTTAAGTATTTCTGATCAAAATAATAGCCATAGTTTATATTTGTTTAATAATAGAAAAATAGGAGAAATTAGTAGTTTTATTTGTAATAAAATAAAAAAATGTTATATTATACATAGGTACAAGGATTTTTGTTACACATTGAAACCATAACAGAAAAATATACTTTTTGTATAAACAATATATCTTGTTTATACAAAAAGTATATATTCCTACATTTTTTTCTAAAATGAACAACGATTTCAACTGAAAACATACTATTGTTTCAAGAAATTAACAAATAAATTACTTTTGATGATTGTAAACATTCATTTAAAAATTCTAGTCAATTATTTTTACATTACATTGTACGCAATCTCTGTTACTTATCCTATCATCTGTTTTCTAAATTCCAAACTGCTCTCCATAAAAAAAGTCCTACGTAATAAAAAGATCAGCATTCCCAAGTAATCAGTGTGAACAGATGTTTTTATCTTCAGATAGGACAATCTAAAAAAGTCCCTTCCAAGAAAAAAGTGCATTGTTACCATTATTCTTCTATTATGCCCATATTCCCAACAATCTTATCCGGCAAAAGCATGTCCCAAAAATCTCAGTTCGCCAGCCGAAACTGCGCAATCGTAAAACGCCGAAGCCTCCGTCATTTAATCTGAAATTCCTTCCCTGTTTACCCATGACCTCATCTCCGTCACTTTTTAAAAACAACAATCCTATCAGTCAATCGCGCGCCCAGCCGACTGCGCGACAATGAATCACGCGTTTTTAATAATTCGCGCCGCGACTCCTCTTCTCCCCCATCCATTAAACCCGCTCACATGTCATTAGGCCTTCCATAATGCCCGTTTATTTTCAGCCCACCCTAATCCCAATTCCCCAATCCACTTTAATATTAGACCCCTCATTATCCCACACCGAAAACCCGCAGAACCAAAACTCCAAAAAACCGCTCGGCAACAACCGTCTCGCCGCCGACTTTTCAAAGTCCACATCACCCGGAAGCTCCGGTCAATAAAACAGATTCCTTCATCCCACATTCCAACGCGCAATCAATCACCGAACGCTCACTTCAAATCTCACCTCCCCCTCCCCTGGAAAAAAATTTCGACCTCAACAGTTACTCGAATCGCGCGAAAAAAAAGACCCCCGACGTTCCGTCACTGGGATATCTCGTTCCCCCAACCTCGGTCGGAAAACGCGCAAAAAGCGGTTTTCCGCGCTTTTTGCGCGCGCCGAGTCACGGCCGAGCGTGCATCCCTTTGGACCTTTACATAACACTGTTGTCGCTTGGAGGTTAGGTCAGGTTAGCTCCGGACGCGACTTTGCCAAGTCCTTCCGGGCCGAGCGCGGAATTTGGTCGGCGCCCAACGACCGGACACACCCCTTTGTTTCCTCAGCGAGGCGATCGCTCTGTCCTCGTTTCTTTCTTTTCCCTCCGCACCCCTCTCTCTTTCTCGCGCCGTCTCCCTCTCTGTCTGTCCGACTGTCTGTTTCGCTCGCGCTTGTCATTGTTATTATTCGCTGGCTGTTACGCTATCACCTACCGATCGTGGATATGAACGAAGTGTTGAAGGCGTCCTCGGAGAAGCGGAAGAGGACGCAGGTCTTGCCGACGCCCGAGTCGCCGATGAGCAGCAGCTTGAAGAGATAGTCATAAGTCTTTGCCATGGTTCATCAACGGGGTTTCAGCAGCGGCGCCGGCGGACACGCAGCTCGGGTCGGACGAGCGAGACGGAGCGAGGCGTTCGTCGCGCGGATTGATCGGCGGGGCGGCCCGCGGCTGAGCGTTCGCGACGGGACACTGGCACGGGGCGACGCGCGGCCAATTAACTCCGGCAATTAGTCGCGCTCAACATCTGTCAAGCGACGGCGATGACAGGCACCAACGGAACCCAGTTTTCGCCTCGTGTTGTGGCAACATGTATACTACGTGCGACTCGACGAGGATTTCGCGCGAGCTGAGAGGGAACACTCGGCCGGAGAGAGACGGGGAGAGTGCTGTAGGTGGCGCTGCGGGCGACGGGTGCCGGGTTGGGGGACATTTTGGATGACCCGTGTTTAAATCTCAGCCCAGCAAAAGATTTGGAATAGAAATGGATAGAAAAGAATTGGATTTTTAGCCAAATTCGGCATTCGTTAGAATTAAATGGAATTCGTTTTTCGTTTTTGAATGTTAAAAATAGTTTATATCAGTATAAGAGTGAATTCGTAAGAATAGGATTGACAATTCTCAATTCATAATCTGAAGAGAAATAGACAATTTGAAATGTCAATTCTGCCCAGTCGACTTTTATTCCAAGAGTATAGAAGTCGAATTATTATTTAATTCTATGTTTGATTCTAATCCGTTTCCTGAATTGGATAGCATAGAGATATTGAAAGTGAATTCCATACTTGGAATCAGGTTACAGCGACATTTCTATTCAATTTCCAGATTTGAATAGAATAGAAAGCATTGCAATTAGATTCCGTAATTGTCTTCAACTTGTCTCTTGAAATATAAATGGATTGGGCAGAACTAACATTTCACATTTTCAAGTTGAGAATTGTACAATTCTTTTCTTCTGAATTCACTTTAATAAAAAATTTTGAACATGGGTGACTTTGTTTGGATAATATCAGTTTTCTGGGAAGGTTTCCTGTTTTCTATTGAGTTCTGCAGGGAAACTGGGTACTGTGGGTACATTTTTTATACAATTTAAGGCAGGAAATGTTACAGTTTTATGGGAAGAGGAAAATTTAATATAATGTTGGTCAAACTGTGCGTAACCAATTGTTGAAGTATGATAATTGTTTATTATTTGGAATTTGAGAAAATAAACAGTTTTGGATAGAAATTGCAAACAAATTTGGATATAAATGAATTTAAAAAATGGACTTTTAGCCAAATTCAACATTCATTAGAATTGACTGAAATGTATTTTTCGACTTTGAATGCTATAAATAGTGGAATGATTTCCAATCCAGGAATTCAAAATAAATTTGTTCAAAATGTTAATCGAAGTGGAATTGAAAAGAATAGAAAAAAATTAGGTCCGATGCACCTGGGAAAGCGGTTACTAAATAAATACAATAACTTGGATTAGTTTAGTAAGTTTGTTTAGTAATTCAGATTTAGAAATTGAACATAAACGAATTCATGTAAAAGAATTCAAAATTGGTTGTTGGAATCATTGATAAATTATTGATAAATCGGAATAGAATGGAACTGAAATTCAAATGATGAATTCGGAATCTTTCCATCGATTCATTATTTAATTAATAATACATTATTTTCTATTAGTTTCTATAAAATATTTTTTGCAGGGTTCTATATGGACATTCAAATTAAATGAATTCTGATTGCAATTCCAACAAAGAAGTTTTCAGTTTGGATGAATTTTAGAGACTGTTAAATTTTACAAGTATGTACTTAAGCATTAGTCAGCTTTGCTAACAAAATTAAATAGAAAAGTCGACACATTGCAGATTCAAACCGCATATATGTAAGAAGAAGTAGAACAGTTTTTACAAGTATTTTCAACAGGATTTGCACAGGGGAAGGGAAATTGCAATATTTTTATTTGTAACAAAGACTCTGTAACTAATTAATAAAAATTGTTATGAAATAAAATTGAAATAAAAAATTTAGTTTATAAACTTTAAACAACGATTTCCTAAAATTGTGTTTAATAGATTAATTTTGTTGATGTTTGATTCAGTGTCGTCAGACTTACAGAAAGGTATAAATAGAATAGCATGCAAGTTAATTATTTTAATTATATTTTATTTATTTTTGGCTGATGGGAGTTTGATAGGAACCCAGCAAATGAAAACATTTTGAGAAAAACAAAACAATATCAAATCGTTTACAAACTTTTCCAAGCGTCATTTCATTAAAAATGTTTCAATACATTTGACACATTTTAATAATACTTAAAAAGTTTTTAATAAATTCTAAAATGCTTAAAAATGTTCTAACCCTGTTTTGTGTCTCTTCAAAATGTTCTCACTTGCTGAGAATTCATACTGCGGTCTAAGTTGAAACTCTACATACCTAAAATTATAGATTAATTTTGTTAAGAGGACTGAGGTCAGGAAGTTGGATTAATATTATATATTTCGAATTACAGCTGGTTCAATTTAGACTGTTTGACTAACAGCTTCAGAGAAGAGAAAGAGTTCGAATCAGACTGCTTCCGTTTGTTCTTCTTTATTACATGCAATAAAAGCGATGCTAGTTGTTTCAGATTCAATTTTGATATGTCAGTATCTCGAGGACATAATATCTAAACCAACAAGAGCTCGGCTTAGTGAGTGTCTACTGTTTAAAATGATAGGTTGTTGCAATGCAGAGGCAGCAACTGAGAGTCAATTAAATAGTGTTTAATGACAAATCAGCTTTTGAATTAGAATTATGCTAGCGTTCATCTTAGACATTTTAATATCATTGTACTAAATAATTTTGATTTTGATGTAACTTATAAATTGTAAAATATGTCCTTTTTATAAATTATAAAATATGTCCATTTTATAATTAAAAAGTTTTTATTTCAATTGATTCTCAGATTTTGGGATATTATATTATTGACCATTTAATAGAATGTAGTAGAACGATAAATTTTATCTTTCTATTACATGAATTTTAACATAAACTTAATTGTCAATAAAAAATTGTTTGATTTAGTTGCTAGAATGGTGACTCACTTGCAAAGCACAGAGTACAATGTACTTTATATCGTAAAATGTCCTTTTCAGTACTTCGCATTTGTTGAAGCACCGTTCTGCAGTGCGTTGAATTTGTAAATGATTCAGGTTTTCTCTAAATAGCTTTAGTTCCAAAGTTTTTCCTTCCGCAGTGAGTTTCCCGATTTTCTCTTGCAATTTAGTCTGTTTCTTCGATAACTTGAAGTTGAGTGCAGAGTGTTTATAAATATTGTCTGTGTTTTGCAAACAGTTTTCGGAGACAAATCTGATCACGTCCATTTGATTTAATATAGTATGATGGTGTTTGATGAGACGCGATTGACTTCTGTTGATGATTCCAATGTTTTTAAGCCTTTCAGCTCTGGAACAAATGGATCAAAGATATTTAAAATGCAACAAATGTAAATCTGTTCCCTGCAAAAATATTTCATAGCAATTAATTGATAATTAAACAATTATTTCCAATTTCAGTTAGATCGACATTTAAAAAAGTTTCAATTCAAATGACTGAAGGAGTTTGGCTGAACAGTTTTCTATTAATTTCTATGAACAATTTTTTGCAGGATTTTGTTCATTAAGTTTCTGTTACTTTTCATTTTCGATTTCACGCTTTTTTAGAGCTATATCTTGATGCACCATATCCAATTCTTCGCTGATATTCATATTTTCATTCAGCACTTGACGACATGGAAGTGGCAGATTTTCTACAGTTTCCATATGGAATTTGATTGCCATATCAAATAGGTTTTCGAAAATGTTTTCCGTTATTCTGTTTCACAATTATATCATGATAATAAATAGCAATAACAATAAAGCAAACGAACAATAAAATATGCATGGCAAATATTAACTTGGCTTTAAACGTATCAAACTTTGCATTCAATATAGCAACTGCGTTATCAAATTCTTTTTCTCTTTCGACCATCATCTCTTCTGTTTCATAATACTTGTCCCAAAAAGCATCTCTGTTGGTTTTGTAGTCATCCAATATATCGACATCATCATCTGAAATCCAAAAAGTGTATAGTTCTTTCTAATTTAATTTTTCTGAACAACATTCACAATCAGGAAAGAGTACTTATAGCTTTCAGCTGTTCCGTCAGCATTTTAGAAGTGTCCTTATATTTCCGAGCCATCATTTCCATATATTCCACATGCTTCTGTTGCTCGTCGTTTATCTGATTCGTTACATTATCTATGAGACTTTTAAATTTATTTACTCTACCAATTTCCGTCATTAATTTAGTTTTCCTGTCTTCAATTTCATCGGACGTTTCTTTATCCGTTTTAAGGATCGCATCTGAGCATTTTTTGCAAGAATCTTCGATGCCCTCGTTCTGCGACCGTAAACTACCACAGAATCATTCAGTGCCAATAATACCTTTAAATTTTGTTCAAATTGTCAAAACTCTTAACAATTTTCACTAGATATTTTTACTTGTAAATGCATTGGTGCAAACTCGACAATTTTATATCGTATAAAGCCTTTTGCATATTTATAATAAAAATGCCATCCGTTTCTTCCGGTTCTTCTTCATTTTCTCTTGGCGGGGGTTGCAATCTTGTTGGCAATGAAATATTTCCTTTATCCTTATTGAGTAAGTCTACCATTTTTCTTCTTAGCCGTTATATCAAAAAAAAAATGTTTGACCAAAGAGTAACCTTCAAAAAATAATAAACCGGAACGACAGTCAAATGTTACGTTTATTGTTCGATTTTCCCTAAATCTTTTGTCTCCCTCATCCTCTCCGAGCGGGCGCTGTCCAAAATGATAAAGTATTTTTCATTATCTCCTCCCAAACGGAGGCATTGGTACTCCTCAGTATGTTGAGGCTCTTCCACAGATGACGAAACATCCGTCGATGTATCCGAGCAGTCGCTTTCAAATAAGATCAATTCTTCCTTATCCGCTCCTTTGCAGACACACTCGTCCTTGCCAGTTTGCTCGCTTTGAGTTACAGTGCTTTCTTGGGTAGTTTCGATTTGATCGAGGGTTCCAACCAAACCCAAATCGCCCTGGATATATTTATTAAATTCTTCAAGCTGCGAAATGAGAAGTTGTTAGTTAGAAAGAATGATACATAACAGTGTTTAACTAGTATTATTGTATGGAATTAAATAGTTTAGGTATACCTTTGGCATATGGAAGGGTGTCTGAATCTGCAAATCACTGCCAAGGATGTCTAACATTGTTCTGAGGAAGGAACTTTTAATTTCTACATTTTCTTCTGATTCGGGATGTAGCTGAAAAATGAAAAAAGAAATAAATATTTTAGGAAAATCGATTTTGAGAAATCATAATCGAAATCAAATCAAAAAACGAATCACTAGAAATCAATCACTAGAATCAGTTTTTCGACTTTCACTTAAAATGTATCCAATTAGTCTGTTCACGGTTAAAAAGTTGAATAAGCAAACTTATTTCATTACCTGTGACATTTTTACCCAACACTCTTCAGCTTGTATATTTTCTGGGTCTGATTTAGGATATAGCTGAAAAATGAAAAAAAGAAATAAATATTTTGGGAAAATCGATTTTGAGAAATCATAATCGAAATCGAATCAAACGAATCACTAGAAATCAGAATCACTAGAATCAATTTTTCGACTTTCACCTTAAACTAAAATGTATCGAATTAGTCTGTCACTGGTAAAAAGTTGAAAAGTCAGAAAAAATTGTAAAAAAGCAAAAAAAAAAAGAAAAAAAAGAAAATAAAAATAAGCAAACTTATTTCATTACCTGTAACATTTTTACGATACACTCTTTAGCTTTCCTAAGAACTTCTTTGAGTTTCTTCATATCCCTCCGATTGACCTCTATTTCTTCCAAGATTTGCTTCTTGATTTCATGAACTTCCTCCAGGTATCTTTCCAGTTCTTGAATCCTCTTTTGCAACGCATGACATTTCTGTTCGTATTCGCGTGCTAACGATTCATTCAGTTTCACATCCTTCTCAAAACCATTCAATTCCCTCTGCAATCCTTTCATTCTCAAATGATCGTACGCCAGTTTCTTTATGATTTTATTTTGCTTAATCACTTTCTTTAGAGCACTTTCGGTTTCGGCTTGGTATAGAGATGCCTGAATTTTCAAGTTGTAATCTCGTTGTTTGTATTCGGACATTTTTGCATTGAAGTGACGACACATTTTGAACATCACGTCCAGTTCACGGTTCATCGCGATATTTTCGTATATGGCTTGTTTGGTAGTGTCAGCGATGCGAAGATTTGTGGTATCTCGAAAGTTTTGCCCTAATTGATTTAAACGTTCCTCCATTTCCTTTTGTAATCTGAAGTAATTTTATTGATGAGATATGTTTGATTATTTTTAGAAATAAAATTATTATACTTTTTGAAATTTCATTACGTTTTATTAAACGTTTTCTGAAAGTTGAAAACGTTTATTTAACATTTTCTAACAGATGAAAACGTTTATTAAACGTTTTCTGAGAGTTGATAATGCTTATTAAACGTTTTCTGAATGTCAAAAACGTTAATTAAACGTTTTCCGAACGTTGAAAACGTTTAATGAATATTTTGTCTCATTGAGGTATTTACAGGTTTGCTAATGAAAGTATATACCACATTTTAAACTCACTTAGCTTTGCTCATAATCAAATTTCTCTCGACTTCATACAATTGTTGCTTGTGCCTTTCCTCTTGTTCAGCAATCTGTTTCTCTTGGATCTCAAATTTCTCCACCAAATCATTTCTCGCATTTCTCCATTCTTCAAGAGCACTCAGTTTTCCAGCTGAAATAAATTGAAATTGTCTTATTCCACTAAACCAACAACTGAGACCAATAATTCTTGTCCAAATCAAATCTAGAATTAATAACGACTAAAATTTCAATTTATTAACCAGCAAGTGCAATTTCAGCAGTTAAATTTGTCTCCATCGTTCGATATTCGTCATCCAGTTCTTCCTCTTTCTTTCTAAACGCTATCATTTCCTCATTTCGCTGTTCCTCCAAAGCATACAACCGATCATTTAATTCCTGCGATTCTGCGATTTTATGTTGCAAATTCCGCTTTAAATGCGCGATCACATCAGATCTGTCTTCCTCAAGCTTTTGCAACTTTGTCTTTATAGTTTCTAGTTCTGCCTCGAGTTCTTGATTACGTGATCGAAGTCTAAAAATATTTACATAAATACACAATGTAAAATATAAAACAAAATAAAATAAAATATAAAAATCAATAAAAGACAAATTAATTTAATTTAATCTATTCAAAATCGTATGAATACCTCGCGATTTGTCTGTTGTTATCAAGAATTTCCTGCTCATAAGTCAAAGTGTCTTTTTCATTCATATGACGACTTTTTTTTACTTTCTTCTCCTTCTCCGCCCCTTTTTTCTTTTTCTTCGGCATCTTGAAATATATTTACAACTTTTTCCTGAAATACAAATACTGTATTGATAATTATACTAACAATGTTTTTATAACCTCCACGATGTTAAATTTTTTCACTTTATAATTATTAAATCACAAATGCATATAACAGATACTTCACTTTCAACAATTAAATATCTCGATTCATCCAAAGTGTTTGTTCAATACAATCTCCAAGGCGCTTCCAATACCAAGTAAGAATTCCGAAATTGCGACACCGAAAAATATATCCCAAGCATTTTTCTACTGTGCAGACGCCATCTCCGACGTTTAACAAAATTTTTCACGCGATTGACTAACACCGAAATGTCACAAATAAACAAATAAACAAAAATAAATAAAAGCACGATTCCGATCAATTCAGATTGCCGCGCATTTCGCTGACAAGAAATTTTTCTGTCACTGACGAGACACCATCCCAGATGGCGCTTAAGTGCACCTTACCTACTGACGGTACGAGAATCATCCTCTTTTGTCTCCGCGAACGAGAAACTTTGTCAAGTACGTATTACATTCAATAAAAATCTGAAATTATCTAATGCATCTTGCAAAATTATGCATTTTTTATGTTCATAAATGATTAATGAATGTTTGTTCGACATTTCTGACGATTTATTATCCGCAAATTCCGTGTTCTTTTGATAATAATACTTGTCGAAAGTACATGGTGATTTGGCGTGGTTTTGTTTATACTCAGGAAGTCGAATTGACAACTATTTAGTACCATTGTTGAATCACTTTTACCTCAGGTGATCAGTGTAGAATGTTAAATTGTTTTAATAAATTACAACTTTCATGATTATTTTGAAAAATTCGTGATACTTCACTTTGAAGGAGTAAAAACAATGTTCTAACCTCAAAACGCGTTTCCTTTTTCATAACATATTTAATTGGTTTTCAAAGGTTTTTTTAATATATTTAATGTGAACGTCAATAATTAAATGTTTTTTAATTGTATTTGGATGTGTAGTTTAATTTCCAATTATTTTCTAGGATGTTGATGCCAAAACAGCACCGCACTCAAATCTACGAAGTGTTGTTCAAGGAGGGAGTTTTGGTTGCCAAGAAGGATTTCCATGCCCCAAAACACACGGAACCCCAGCTGGAAAACATTCCCAACCTTGAAGTTATCAAAGCTTTACAGGTACTGTAATATTATAATTTTGTTAAATTACCAATACACAGAATAATACACAGAACAAAAAAACGATTATTTAACTTAATTATAAGATGAATCCCAGTAAACTAAAAAATATATATTATTTCACACATTTTTCTGTCACAGATATTTAAATAAATAATTGTTATTTGTATAAGCAGTTCATACTGAAATAGAGTAAAAAGTTAATAGAACAGCTATTACAAATTTAAGACTTCTATTTCATGATTTACTAAATAAAATTCAACAATGCTTGTAGGGTGATGGTTATCCTTGTAAGAATACCAATGAAGGGTTAAAATGAACTTTTATTCATTGAAACCAAAAGTATTTTAGACTAATTTTAGAGATATTAAAACATTTTTAATGATACTGGAAGATAAGGTGAAATGAAAGAACTAAAGTCATAGTTTTTTTTATTCATTGTTTGAACAACTAAAAATTAAGTACTTATTTTTTGAAATCAAGTTATTTTAAAACATTCTTGGAATGTGGAAGAATCTAATTTATCTGAAAAATAATGTTTTTAGATGAATTCTAAATATGGCAATGTACTGTAGAGTTTTTTCTCTACGGTAGAGAAATAGAGCTTTTTCAAAATTTAATTGTTTAAACAAAATGGAGCTGTCCAATACAAAAACATGGGATTTTTCAGTTAAAAATACAAAGTGATAATTTTTTTTACAGACAAATAAATATATTGTAAAAAGCTTTATTGTATCAATTAGATAAATATGTCCTAAACATGATCCACTTTGAATTGTTTATATTTATTAAAAACTCTTTGAGATATTTTGGCCACTACAAAATGGTTTTGAAAAAAGAGAGTGTCAATAAAATTATTATTATTGTATTATGAACAAAATCGAAGTTTCAACACTTTGAAATATTCTCCAAATGTTGCTGAATCTGGCATATATTTTGTTGTATAGATCGAATCTAGACTTTCTTAATTATACTCATGCAAACTTAACATCTGATTTCAATGTTTCTATACGTATATTCCCCCTTAAATCAATCAATTCTTAAATATACAAAGAACATTTTGTTAAATTTAGATGAATATCACTTATTGCTTGCGTTTATATTTAAGGAACAATTAGGTGTTTTGTCTGAAGATTTTGTGGTTAGATATTTGGCATTAAAACGTTCCCTCACTGCGACTGTAATTTGTAACCAGTTAATCAAATTTTACTTGACTATTTATCATTTAACGAAGAACTTCCTGATTTCATTTTTTCCAAAACTATTACTCATTATCAATTAATCTGCAAAAATTACTGTGAACGAGAAATGGCCAATTCAAACTTGCACAGACTATTAGACATCTCTTTTTAAAGACAGCAATGGCTGTAATTCTAGTATCCTGTTAGTCCTAACAATAACAGAGAATATTAATCTTAGATCACATCACAGTCATTAATAATAATTTTCATTGCCTACAGACTTATGTAAGTATACTTTCAATTTCAATTTCAGTCTTTGAAATCCAAAGGATATGTCAAGGAACAATTCGCCTGGCGCCATTACTACTGGTACTTGACAAATGAAGGCATCGAATATCTGAGATCCTATCTGCATTTGCCTGCTGAAATTGTGCCAGCAACTTTGAAACGCTACACGGCCACCAGCTCTGTCAGACCAAGACCAGGTGCCGGCCCCAGAGGCGAATCGTCCAAACCATTCGAAGATCGCATGGGATACAGACGTGGACCTGACAGCCAGGACAAGAAGACCGATGTCGGTCCGGGAGCTGGCGATTTAGAGTTCAGAGGTGGATTCGGTCGTGGCAAGGCACCACAATAAATAAATTATATGTAAATATTGTCTAACTACAGCATTTATTTTTCCAAAAAGTCCTACCCTTTTAGTTTGTAAAGTTATTTAAATAAGAATTGACTCGGAAATGTACTAATTAAAATTGAAAATGCATACATTTTAAAGAAGAACACTTATCAGTTTAGAACTTCAAATGATTCATATATTAATATGTTCTTTGTGATATAAATCATAATCACAAGCTTATCTATAATTAGAATGACACGTGAAGGTAATGAATTAATTTTAAGGTATACTAAACGTGGTGTATTAGAGATAATTAAAAGATGTATAAGTGAGATTAATTATTTATCTTAGCATTTGGGTATATAAATAAAATGTCTATAATATAATATCTGTGGTTTTGAGGAAAAACCAGTTAAGTCACATTTTTTGACAAATTTGGTTAAGAGCGGAAACTGATATATTTTTATGTATATTTTCATTTGGGAACGTCGAAATGTTA
>JABFPB010001052.1:0-28387 GCA_022817645.1 Ceratoteleas bidentatus | reverse complement strand
TAACAAATTTCTTCGTTTGAGACATTTTTCATGTCTTTTTTTCAAAAACGTCTTAAAATAAGACACCTGTTTTTGTAGTGTTTGAATACAATTATTGTATTTTCAAATAGGAAAAACAGATATGAAAAAGTATTATGGTAATATTCACTATATATCTGGAAAATTGAAAAGGAATATTTGTCTGTGTCTATCATACCTCGAGCTCATTTTCGATTCCTTTAAGAGATCCGAATTTTACCAAACGCAGTTGCCGTGAAAATTTAACGATTACCTCCACTCCTTCGGCCCTCGAGCTGACCACACATGACTCACTAAAACAAGCGTTCTATCGACTGCGCCGCTGGGGCCGTGAAATTTAAAGTCCGAGAACGCGATAGACTCTTTACCACGAAGCTTATCGGCGGCATTGCTTCCCTCGTCACGTTCCCCGAAAAGAACGAATTTGCGCCGCGGAATGTCATAATTAAAACGAAACGGGGCCATAAGTTAGCATAAATTTGTCGTCGATCAACATTAAAGACACGAGAGGAAAAATCGATCGACTTCACACGTCCGCCGGCTCATCTTTTATTGAAGACTCGGTCGAGTGGCCTTCGATGCGCTGGCTGATAAAGGCGACGAAAACGCGTGCGACACACTTTCCGTTTCTGCCGCACGTATAATAAATGGCCGCGGCCAAATGAAACGGGAAATCGCGAGCAGACGCGCGCGCCCATTTACGGCGCTTTTTCCTGCGACTCGTTTGTGTCGGCGTGACGTAACTATCCTAGTCGGCGGCTGAAGAAACAGAACCGTACACGCCCTTTCGTTTGACGGATTCGCTGCGGGCAAAAAACGCGTTCCCTTTAAAGGAAGAGGAAAAGTTTTCAATTTGCACTTTTTATGGAATTTCGTTCTTTTTCGATCGTAATTGCAGAGTGCCGAACTTTGCATCACACTTTTTTGAGAGAAAACAGACGTCGACTGTACACTTTGAAAATATCGATGGTTGAAAAGAATATATTTAATATAAGTGGATTTTATTCTTCACTTTGTTCCGCGAACGTTTCTTCGTTTAATTAAAATAGAATCCTAAAAGTGAAACGTATGGAATCGACTAAAGGTAACTTTTTTATTTGAGAAAATTGAGTAACATATATTTTTTTCAATTAACTGAAATAGTAAAAAAAACATTAAACTTGTAGTAGAAGGATGATTTATTTTCAGCATGTTTTTACATTTATTACGTCCTCTGAATCTTTTATATCAGTAGATGTCGGTGCAACCTTCTGTAGATTTTTATTTCGAGAATGTCCTTATCGCGAACCTAATATTTTATAGATTATGTCACGGAAAAAATTGAGTTCGACGATAAAAGGATTAAAATTGCGAAGGGTTTTCGATACTGCTTCACTGTTTAACGTTTCCCGTTTTACAAAGTAAACTCCCCGTTCCCGGCGTGTCACTCGACTGACGTATAAATTACCGCAAATGAATTATAAACGAAGATAAGGATCTCAGCGAGGACCGAGGCTCTAAACCGTCGCGAAATCCGCGTTGTTGGTTCGATATCCCCGCACCTTCACTTCGGCATCGATCGTTTCCTCGGATGTTTGTGAGCGCTTTATTTGCATCGTATATTCCACGCAGAAACACGCGTACTAATTCATACGCGCCACGCATACATATGCATGTGTGATTATTCATGAGATTTATGGCTCATTGTAAAATTTACAACATTGTTTATTCTTAACTGCTATTTATAGCCGGCGCCATAAAAACGCAGCCGCGAACGGCGTTACGCGTATTCACCGCGATCGTTTATTGAATAATCGTAACAGCCCGCGCGCGACGATACCAAGCCGCGTTTATTGCTAATTAATAAAACGGCGTAAAACGCGTTACACGCTTCGCGGCAAACTTCGTGTAATTCAATTATTAACTCGCGCCGAACTCGCAGCCGGATGCAGACGTGACGAATACATTCCCATTTCTCGTCGAAACAGCTCGAAACATCTTTGACGACAAAATATCCGATTTTTCGCATCCCTCGCGAAATAAATTACGAAATAAATAAATCCATCCACTTTTTCGCCTTTAAAATTTGATTGCAAAAAAAACAAACCCGACATCACGTTTCGGCTGATTTTTATGCACCAGACCGCTCGTTATTCAAACATTTTCGTTACAACAAATGCGGACTCGAAAACGTTCGAATCCGCGGTTTTGTTGCAGCCATTAAATTATCCCGACTCACCGGACACATTACTTTTCCCGCGAATATCCCGATTCGGGTATCGGGTTTCCAATACCTGGCGCGTAAATCCGGAATTATAAACTCCCGTTTGCTTTTCTCGTCATCTTTTTTTGCGATCCTCCTCCCGATTGAAAACACGGTCAATATGTCAACGCCGAAAATTACTGCCTACCTTCCCCGAGTCACAATCGGTTACTGGAATACGCGCGCGTGTAATCGCCGAGTTCCCCTGAAATTCGCGGTTTACGAGCGGTGCGTGCGTAGCGTGTAAGTTTTGCATTTTTATCGCTGCTTACGCACGACCATGTTGCGCCGCCATCTTGCCGGGTGATCCACTTTTTCCGATCCGCCCGGGAGTCGTCGCCCGGCACGCGTAATTGATCTTGCGAGAAATCGCCTTACGCCAGGCGAGCGTCGTTAAGACGTTTCCGACGAAAATTAATGGCACTCGAAACTTTTTGCCCGGCAAAAAGTCGCCCTGCAAAATTGCAGGGACGTGGCGTTTGGGGCCTTCCGGATTGCTTTCCGCAGTTTATATTGTGTAAATTTCGACGAAATTGCGGCTTAAGTCGGATTACGGGCAAAAAGACGACGGGGTCAATGGGGGTTGTAATTAGTCGTTAGCGAGTGGTTCTTTCGGCTTTTGGCGATGACAAATGTTTTCGAAAATTCTTTCCAGAAAGTTCCGGCAGACGAATGGCTCAATTCGTATGTTGTCACTTTGGTTAGTCTTAGATTAATTTGATTTACAAATACGAGTCTTACGTTACTCTTTATTGCACTGGAAAAGTAAGTCTTACAAAGAATTCTTAAGGTGATGCCGAAAGTCTGCTGCAATGGAATTAGAGTTTTTTTATAAAAAATGTACGAATACAAATTTGACAATAAACCGACCTTTCTGACGTTCTATGATTGTGGGTGAATATGTCTGGCTGACAAATCACAACCTTAATAACGCTTGATCGAGAAACGTTTTGGCGATTTTTTGTCGTCTGCTACGAAATGGATACATCACCCAAAAATAGAACAAAGTTAGTTCAACCATCTTAGCGAAAATTGTTAAGAACAAAATGTACTATCCGAATGCTTCTTATTATGCTTTTCTGGGTGCAAAGAGACATTCTGCGCAGAAGTGACATTACGTTGTTAAGTTTTAAAATCGTACGGCGGTATTACGAAATATTTGCAGTGTCTACTGCTAAAACGTCTCGAGACAGGACGTCCTTGCCATTCCGTCGCAGTTCCGCCACGAAATTATGCATAAAGCCCGGCATCTATAATTTACCAACAAATTGACTTTGCGCAAGCCGCCGATACAATTTATGCAACAAATACCCCGCGTTCTAATTGTTCTTCGCGCGTTTAATTCGAATTACACCCAGACATCAATTATTCATTTCCGAGGACAATGAAATCGAGCGTTCGAGTAAATTGCTTCGGAAAAGCGTGTCGTAAATCGTAAATAGCGCGGGGACAGCAGTTTTTAATTAAAACCGCACACGCGTTGTTGTTGGGCAAGAAAATATCTAGAAAATGCGCGCGGACGCCTCGACGTATTTAATAATGAACGGAGGGGAGTCGCGCGCGCCGGGCCTCGGATCGCCGCGTAATGGCGAGCGTTTTCGCGCGGCAAAAAGGCCAAAGGCCGGCCTTTTCCGTCGCGACAGGCCACTTTCGCCGCCCGTAAATATTCACGCGCCAACTTTTTACGACGACGCCGCCGCGCCGCGACGATAAACCAACCACCGCCATTATTTACAAATATTAAGCGCCCCGCGATCACATTTTTTTCGAACTCCCGCGCCATTTTATTGTCCGACCATTTTATCGTCGCGACATTAAATTTGCCATTTTTTCTTCTTCCTTTCGTGTTTAACATCGCGAATAATCTACCATACAACTCGGCGAGAGAAAATTTTGAAAGCAATTTTTTTTTACATAGGACAATTGGTTTTGACTTTATCGGCAGCGCTTAAAAGTGCAGAAATAATCGCTGATAAACGACGCAAGGCCATAATCCAGGCGAAAATTGGCCGTTGGCGAGTGGGAGGCGGCCGGGAAGAATGGCCAATATCTTCGGCGCGTTTAACGCTCTGCCAATCACAGAGGTCGCCACGCCGCATCCCATTGTTCGCGCCACGCGTCGCGCTCATAAACGCCGTCGAGGCAGAGCGTATCTGCATGCCGGATCGACGCCACGTGGCGCTCTAATTTGTCTCTTTTAGCAGCTCCTACTTCGACACCGTCGAATCAATGATACGAATCGCCCTCCTCTTGTCGCATTACTCCCCCCGCCTTCACCTCGCGCAAAGTCCTTCGCGAGATAAGATACCGTTCATCCAGACGCAACTCGTTCGCTCAATGTCCTCTTAACAACAGTCTTATTATTCCGTAATTTCAAGTCGTAGGAATAAACAGGTAATGTCAAGATTGTAGTAATATTGACTGAAAACCATTTCACTATTTCGTTGACGTACCAAGTAAACTCAACATTTTTTTTAAGTTAACTACAATTTTTTTAAGCTAAACTCAACAATTTTTTTTGAGTTTTTTCTTTTTTTTAAGTTAACGACGATTTTAGCGATTTTATTATATATTTGTCTCACGTAGTGGTTTTATTTTAGTAGTAGTTTCAGTTTTCAACACCCATTTTTACCGTTTAAAAATGGGTGTTGAACATTCTAATATGTTAAGAATGAATGTATTTGTTGACAATTTTTAAGACATTTCCGTGCAAAATGAAAATTGAGTTGCGAATTGGTTCCTTAATTAATTTAAATTGTTTCCTTTGTTTCAGGTAAGGCACCCGGGTACCGTGAAATTTCATTTCCGCCCGTCGAAATGAAGACGTTGAAATTGACCGGCCGTCAGTCGGCCGAGAGATCCGCGTCGAAACGTAAGTTCACGAAGCCGGAACGCGGCATCGGAATCAAAACTTCCGATCCGCGTGGCGCGATTTCGTTTCGCGTATCGCCCGGGGTGAAATTAAATTAAAGTCCCAGACCCTTCGCTGGCAGAACGGAACGCGAGGCAAGACGGAAAAACTAAATAAGGCTCACGTGGTTCGCGTCAATGCGTCATCCGTTTAACATACATTACGACGAATAATTGCATGTCGGGGGCTTTTTCGAGCGTCGCTTTTATTTTCGTGATGAAATCTCGCGCGGTTATTGATCAGACTCGGCAATTTGTACGCGAGTTACGTCAACGTTCCCCGCCTTGAAATTGGTATCGGACTCGCGAGATGCCTAAACGGCCGAGACGAGTGACGCAATGTGTTATTAGGCCGGCCAATTAGTGCTGATTATTTTGCCGGTAATTAATGACTTCCGAGATCTAATAAGATGGATTTTCGTTGGGAGTGGTGGTTATTCGGATTTATTTCGGATTCATTTAAGTTATGACCCATGGAGCAAGAAACGAGTACTGTACTTCGTTGGGAGTTAATTGCTGAAAATCTAAGAAGCTTTTAAACTGAAAATGAAAATATTCTGAAACATACGCAATACTTAAAAAGTATATATGAAATGTTGAATTAGTCGATTTTAAGCAAGTACTTAGACGTAAATACTATAAGTGTATGGTACGAGTCCACAATCCATTGTTTTATGTCCAAAATACGTGTTATAAGTAACCTGAAGTAGATGTTTTTTAAATACATTTACATTTCTTATTTTAATTATTACCACTGGGAAGTTTGTGAAATTTTATTATGGAATCTGCAATTAGTTTTCAAAATGATTGGGGGCCAGTTTTTTCTACGTGGGAGACAAATTGTACGAGAAATTTTTAGAGAGTTTTTGCTCGTTTTCGAGCCGTAGAGGAATCCGAAGATCGGCGGATGTGCATACGGAGAGTTACAAATAAAGTGTTACGAGAGAATGGAAGTGCGAAGATTTTGCGTTGAGGAATGGTTTTATGGCGCTGAAAAGTCAAGAAAAAATTTTGGGGAGCAAATATGTGGCGTTAATGAATGGGTGTACAAAGTAAACAGTGCGTTTTTATTCATGAAGCGGAGAGAAAATGCCGAGAAACTATTGGTTTGTGTATTGAAAGTCGAATCATTTTTGTTTAAATGAAAAAAACATAAAATACTTACTATTTATTTTGTATTATTATTCAAATTAGAACATGTGAATATTTAAAACGAATAAACTTTCAAATTTTGCATGTAAACATTCTTTTATTAAAATAGTCGATTACAGAAATTTTTAGTATTATCATCAAATTATTACTCATATCAGTGACATTGATGAATTTTGTTGTAAGTGAGAATTATGGAATTGTAAGTGATATTGAATATAATTTAAATTAAAATTAATTGCGATGGAGTAAGGGTTGTCACTCCGCTATCAAATTTGATCGCTACGAAATCATCAGTAGTCTGATAGTCACCGTGCCAAGAGGATTTCCGACCGTAAGACCTCTTCCGTTGTAAAAACGATTATCATTCGAGGATTTTGAAACGCGTCGAAAGTGTTTATCAGTTTTTATATCAGTGGTAGTTGTAGCAACAGAGTTGACATTTTTTCTTTTTAAAGTCTGTTTATCAAGAGTTAGTTCTTTCCAACTTTTGCTTTATAATTCGGTGTCATCTTCATCTTTTAAGTAGCTGTTTCTACGAAACTGTCTTCTACCAAAGGTTTGTCCAAAACATATTTTATCCATTACAATTTTAGTTTTTGCCTTGTTATTTTTATTTAATTCAATAACATACATTTACCATGTTTAATACATGGTGATATTGAATGATAAAAAAAAGAAAGTTTTTCAGTGTTTACATTCACGCAGTGAAACTTGTTCAGATTTATTTGATTCAATACTTGTACTAAGACACCATCAACACAATGAGATAAGGAGATAAGATACTGTATACAGGATTGAATTATATTTCAATTATCTACCCTATGTTTACATGCCGTACCAGCTTTACTTTTCTCAAATCACAGTCCTGTTTTCGTCATTGAATTGTAAATAAATATTATTATTGTTGTCAATGTTTTCAAACTATCACGCAAACTATCACTTTTCAGAATTAATGATTTACGTTTACAATCTGTTGTATGGTTATAAGAATCGTTCTCATAAGCGCACCTTATTTGATAAAAAGTTGTCACTTTTTCGTAATTTCCTTTATTGAACAAATGATAAGGAAAAAGTTCTTCATAATTATATCTAATGGCCAATTTTTCTCTTAATTTAATTTCAGAAGTCGAATAATGTTTATCAAGAATCTTACTTTTTATTATCAAATCTGTTTTCAACTAATCTTTTGTTGAAACACTCTTGCAAAAAATGTTTTAAAACATTGTCTCAAACTTTTTCAATAAAGTTCAAGGACAGCGAAGACGTGTATGCTTTCCGAAAAATTCTGAATCGACTGAAGTTGAAAACTTTCACAGAAAATATTATCAGTATTTTATTTTGTGCAATCCTTCAATGAAATCAGTTCAAAAGCTAACGAACATTAGTAGAATAGCAAGGTTCTAAAACTAATTAAAACATCTGCTCCATTGAAGTCATCCGATTTCAATACCCACATCCAATCACCTGAGATTAAAATCCGTCATCTTGACACCCACGTGACACAATGTCTTATTAGTGGTCCAACTAAACCGATTATTCCGCGCAGTCCTGCTGATAACTAATGACCCCGAAGATCTCAAAACTTGCGATTCTATTTAGCTCGACGCGCGGAATAGATTAGTTTCAATTACTCGCCGTCTAATTGAGCCTTTATGCAAGAATGTTTTCCAAATGTAATTGTCGCCGGGCACGCATTAAAATAAATCGTCCGGTTAATTCAATTGCCGCAATTTAGGAGCAGGTGTCTAGCCAATGCAATTTGAATCCGAAACTGCCTCGCTCCAGGCTTCTTTCTCCTCGCAGCTCATTTTTCTCCAGTCGTCCTTCATCGAGAACTATCGTCAGGTACGCCTGCAAATGCATGCGTATTTCAGTTTGCCCTCTTCACCTCCGACGAAATCTTTTCAAACATTCATTTCCCAGATGGACGCATTTGCTTGATTGTACTTGCTCAACAGTCATCGAAACAGATCCAAAGCGACCCCATTTCTCACTCGCTCTTCGAAGTTGTCGGTCTCGAATCGTGGCTGTTTTGTCATACGATTTTATCACTTCGCAAATCGAACAAAAATCTTTAAATTCTAGGTATCTGCATTGTCTAGATTGTCAGTTATGAAATTAACCTATAGTGTGAGGTCATCCACTTAATTTTTCTTTTTTTAACTTAAGGTTACTTTTTGTTCTTTGTCGCTTTAAAAAAATGCTGGTTTCTATTTCTTATTATTTTTAAGTAATGAATTTCAGTTCGTTCTCAAGATGAACTTACAAACGAAAGAAAATGAAATTCATTTTGAGCTCGCATGCAGACATTTAACTCATATCAACTTTATTCTCTACTTTTTTTCTTGTTGTCTTCTCCATTTAATTTGGCCCATCTACATTGTTTCCGATCGTGCACTTAGAATCTGAATTGCATAGGTATGACCTTCTTGCTTTTCTGCCATCCATAAACTTCTCGAAATCTCAAAATGCAAGACACCTCGAACCATATTCCATCTGCCTCGGAATCCGTGTTTTACCGAACGACTTAGCATCGGCTATCACCCGGCCGTCGTTTTCGTTCATTCAACCCAGTGACAGCGCAGATAACAGAGCCGTCAGATGCGATTATCTTAATATTCAAATGGCGATTTAGATGCGCGCATCGACGTCGACCAGGAGAGTGCGCTCGCGAGGTCAAACGACGCGATCCGCGGGCAAGATACGCGACCGCCGACGGGCAAAAAAGCCGCGCGAACGAGAGGCACGTCGGCGATTGATGCGCCGGGAGTTGTGCAACGGCTCGCGCTGAATGCCGCGCAGTATCGGCGGAATAATGCACGAGCGCAAGACGAATGCCATCGCCGGCAATTAGACGTTCGCGAGGACTTAATCGGGCGTCTTTTTTGCCGGCGACCGTCCCGGAACATGACCGCGGCATGTGGAGTGTTTTATAAACGTTTTAGGAACGCCGAGCTGGATATCGCGCGACGAGTGTTTGCGGACCTATCTGCGCGACGATGAGACCGAGAATGGAATTTATTGGTAAATACGCGCCGAGTGCCCGAGCATACTTTTATTTGCACTTTCACGGACTTGCTTTTCAGGCGGAAAAACACGCGTCTGATTAGGAAGAAAGTGTAAAGTTGTATGCTTTGAAATAAGGTTGAATTTATAGTGTTCAGCGGAAAATTGCATAATTTACTGAAAGCAAAGTCTTGCGGATCGACCAGACTTTCTGTCAAATTTTCAGGTTAATTTGGTATAATCACATGTCAAAAAGATTGTGGTATCAAGAAGCCTAGTCCTGGGAGAATCTCAGGACTGGTTTGTAACCGTCACAAGTTTTCAAGATCGTTGCTGATGCATTCATAATAGGCATGGGGATATAACATGAATATCCAGCATTATCCGCATGATAGGCTAATGATAATCACAAAACGAAATCATCTGTGAGAACTCAACGTAAGGACAGTGTTTTCAATAAGATTTTTTTTCCGTGATTGTATGATACGTAAATATTATGAAAATATATGAAAAAAACTTTGAAAGTGTATGGTAGGTATGGGGTACATACAATTCAGCTTCCTTCGTCACGGGGAAATTGTACAGTACTTAAAATCTAAATGTGAGTATCACCCAAAAGTGTAATCAAATCGTGTTCTGAACGAGTCGTGATAGTCAGATGAGTTTTTCTAAAGTCCACAAAATGTGTTCCGTTTGAGTTAGTTGCAAAAATAATAAAAGACCACCAAATGACACAAGAGATTTTACTGTTGAACACTGTGACGACATAAACAAAATAAACTTGTGTCGAACGCTGGCTCGAATTTCGATGTTCAGAGACACGTTTTTTTACCAACCTTTGCCGATCGATTTGGCCAGTTATCCATTATCGTTGCCGAAAAAAGACTTGGATGCAACAAAACATTTGCAAAAAAAAACTGTACTGTTTTTTAGTCACAGCTGCAGGTATAATAACATTTTGCATCATATATAGCGTAAAGAAAACAAAATTGTTCGAAAACACTTTATTCTACTTCCTCGGATAGTAAAACGTTTTCCTCCCTTGGTGCATAATATATCATTTTCGCGTCTTTTCCATCTTTATTTTATTTTACACTACAAAATCCAATTTCCCATAATATCGAATTCGTTATGATTAAATGAATGAAAGAATTGCCTGCAGTGAGCAACATTAAATTCCGAACATAATTCTCCATTCCGCTTTTATTCGACACTATCGTTAAAACTGCGCGAAACTCTCTCGATGTCGTCGTAACATGCAGACACGACTCGGTGCAACAACCCACTCGTGTCGAAACTCCCTGGACGTGCGTGGCGCTTCTAGTTGAGTCATTTCCGTGACGGTAAAACGATGCCCGTGAAGGGCGGAGAGAGGTTTTGGCAGGATTCTTTCGCGGCGTCGCGCACCGCAGACGGCAAAACTGGAAGAACGAGGTGCTTATTTGAGCGAGTTGGCCACGTGCGCGTACCATTGAATAAGCACTTGAATCTCTTCTGGGCGCTTGAGCCGGCAACACCACCAAGAAACGCGCCAGCGAAGTGCAAGGAATTAGCATTTTCGTGTTTGCATCTTGTTTCTGACAGCACGCGCGTGAAACCGTAAAGGAAGAGAGGTTTCTCCTTCGCCTCCCCCCTCCCCCGGCGAGCGCATGTGGGCATCCCGTAGGTGTAAAAGCACTTCTTTCAGTCGAGCCTCAGCGCGAATATTTTCGAACCGTCGGGCACAAAGCCTCGCATGCAAATAACTTTATCCCGTCGCCGCTTATAGAGACACGCGAAAAATCTGAAATTCCGACTCCGATGTCTGTCGCATTTTTGCCGGGCGCTCGGCGTTTTATGATTTTTCGATCCCGCGATGCTATTTTGGGGCCCGGAATTGTTTGTCGAGCGCGCCGCCAGGTGCATCCTGTTTCAAGATAATCCCAAAAAGGAGTCCGAGAGGCGTCAAACGGTTGGCCAGATAAAATATTGTGTCAGTTCGGAATCTGTTTTTCTAAGATAATACACCGACTCGCGCCACACTTTTTAATTCAGCCGGGGCATTGAGTCGGCACATCTGCGCCGCCCGATAGCGACGCTAGATAAAACACGCCGGCATATTTTCGTCCGCGTTAATTCAGTCTCTCGTATTACGTATCAGCGAGTATTTAATAACATAAACTTCCGCAATATCCAACGTCGGGAATAATTAGTTATTCTCCCGTGACACCGTAATGTATGAGACGGTCTACTTCATATCAGCAAATGAAACGAGTTTCTGCTTCGTGTTTGTTTTGCACGTCGCGAGACATTCTTTCCTCAACAGAAATGTTATTGCGATTTCGGAATGTTGCGCAATTTGTCGGACCATTTTTGAGTCCGGCGGAGTAACAGTTGTTCGTCCTCGCATAATTTGATTATGTCCAGAAATGAGTCATACGTAATCCGGAAACAATTTATATCTACTTGTGCTTCCATGAAATTCCTTCGAATAGTCAGAAGAAGGCTGCTTGCTCTGAAAATGTTGAAGGATTCCGATACAACTTAGCTTGCAAATGAATAACACAGAAAATAAAATTTGATAAACACGGTTGAAAAGTTGAAATACTGGCGCTACCTTAACCACTTTGAATAAACTTCCCCATGAAGTCTAAAAATATTTGACCTTCAAATATATTTTTGCATTCAAAAATGCTCTTCTAATTTCCATGTATTCCTCCTAAGATACCAGGTGAAATATCCAAAATTTACCCCAAAAATCTCTGCCTCCCAAATATCTTCAGGAAATCCACGTAGAATACACGTGTTTCTTCTGTTCGGGTACAGAAACAGGTCTAATAACATCTCCAAGTATTTTTCTCCATGGAAGTCGTCGTCTTCGTTCGCGTCATCAATTGGCCAGTATCATTTGCGAGCTGTCAGTGACTATCCCCAACTTTCTCGAAGTTAAATGGAGCGCCGGTGACGACGGTCATTACGTATTCCGCGAGGCCGTAAGTCGTGAATTTATGGGCGTCGTCATACGTGTCCCCGCGCCGAACGGTTGCCGCGACACTAATAACATACCCCTCGGTCCTTCCGGAATCGACGTGCCAGCCCAGTGTCATATATGACGTACGCAGTCGGGCCACGATTCACTCGGCGACTCCGCGGTCTAATATCCGGCAAGCGAAGGCACACAAAGCCGCGTCGTGCGCTCGTTAATTGGCCGACGTCGCGCGTCGCCACGAGGGATGCCCCGCTGAATGGCTCGTCCATCAAACGCCGGTGGCGCCCTCCGAATATCGCCGTTAATTGCTATTATTGCGTTGCTCGGGCGTGATCCTGCGATGTCGCGGTGAAAGGTTCAACTACTATTTGTCGCGACCAGTCATGGAGGTCACAGATAATCGGCGAGATTTTAGGTTAGGATTCCCGAGATACACTCCAGTTAGGAATCCTAGCTAATTTCGCTGAACGATAAATCTATGCCAGTAAGCCAATCAACCTCAGTACCTTATTGAGAAGTATGAAACAAATTAGGAAATACTTGGCCCGTGACACTACCGTGTCTTCGGTGCTTGATTTAGCAACAAAACTCCCGAATATTTCCATTTTTTGTACTTGGCCAGAGACACTATCATGGCTCTTGATGTATCACTGCAAAATTGATCGTCGCAAGATCAAACGCGAAACTGGCGTTGCATTAAAATCCGCATACGTAATTCTACACTTTTCGCAAGCTCCCAGCTTTTTTCGCCATCGCCGCGAGCAAACACGTATTAATTTCTTCCTTTTCTGTCTAGACGTTTGTCCTCTTTTTTTCTTGGGCTCCATAACGTTAACCATTATAATATACTTTATTGATGGCGTCGGCATTTAAGCAAGTATCGCTTACCACTCAACGTGGCGGTGTCCGACGCCACGGCGGATGGTCCTTCTTTCGTCCTTTCCTCCGCTCTTTTGGTATCGGTTTCGACGCCGTAACACGAGAACTCATATTGTGCTAGTATCGTGGGACGCTACCGTGCCGGCATTCCAGGAGCCAATAAATATGCGCGCAAAAGTGCGCGCGAGCTTTTTCGGGCATTGTCGCGCTCGGACGTTTTATCGGCGCACGATTAATAAACATGTGAAACTCGTTTTCAATTACCTCGAGCGAACGAGCCATTAAACTTAATTAATCATCACTCGTTAATTAATGATGATGGAACTTATAACGAGTCGCTTGTTTCGGTCCTTAAGTGCCGCCGACTATCATACTCACATTTGCTTGTATAATCGACTTTACTGCCCCGTTATCTCCCGCCCATTTTCTCCCAGTCATTCTTATTTCGCAAATTTCATTCCCCTTTATTGCTTGTCCGCGCTTTGTCTCGCGTCTTCGGTCGATTTTATAATCGCGCAACATTTTCGCCCACCTAAACCTCAAAGCAGACCTCTTCGCAAATTAAAAAACACTTGATTTCCCTTCGAAACTATTTTCCGTCTCATCGGTTAATTCTAACTCAATCCAATCCTCCGTGAAACGGCTTCTTCGAATTCCATTCTCTGCCTCAAAATAATCTTTACACCGATAACCTAATATCCGTCGCGAACGTCAGCTTTCATTAAAGCTATCGCGAAAATCGTCGTTTTCGCCGAACAATAAGTCTGGTCGCGAGTCGCGAGTGGGATTTTCCGATTGCTCCGATTAATCATCGGGCAGCCGGCTCTCGCGAAAAGGGATCGAAGTTTACTCCGATAAGCGGCGACCTCGGCTCGAGGGTCGCGATGATTAAATTTTCTTTTTCCGCTCGGGCGATTCCTTCCGCTGGCGGCTCGTTTCGCGTCTTGCTTTTTTCGCGCAGAAAGACCGGCGACGAGAGGGGGCGGAGAGGGAACCGGAAACACGACGAAATCGATAATGGAACTGCAGGCTTACGGTGCAATCTCGTATTTTCCGCGGCCCCCGATTCGGTTTCGTCGGAGCTTCGTGTTGTTTTCGCGCATTCCTCGAGTGTCAAACGAGATCGACGAGTGGCTGGATGTGGCGATATATCGATAAAAGCGTCGCGGGAACGAGCGCACGCACCGCCGCCGGGAGGCGTAGCTCGCGAAATGACTACGGGTAATTCTGTGTGCCTACGGTAGGGGCACTTACATAATACATTATTTAACACAATGACAGGTTTACGGAGGCCTCGAACGGGCGCAATTTATACGCCGCAGAAATGTAATTTAGGGACGCGGGGAGCACTCGATTATCGTTGTAAATAATCTTTCGCATTGTTTAGACTTAAATTAATGTTCGTGCTCACGCAACAATATCAACATTTCACGCAACAATAACTCTAATTGTAGTTAATTTTAAACAAAGCTGAAATGTTGTTGGAGATACTGAAGGTCCTCTGTTTAATGAGACAAGTTTGTTGCAGCAAATCCAAAATCTTACTGTACGATATCGCGATCATTTAGATGTATGATAAATATGAAATCCGTGACTTACATATAGTTTCATTTTGTTGTATTGATTAACATTTTTCTGTACTTTTTCTCCATACATTTTACGTAAATCTGTTGTCGGTAGTATTTAAAAAAAATTGCAACTTCGAAAACTTTGAAAACCACCATTCGGCCGGAACTCTTATCCAGCTGATTAAATTGCACGAAAAACGTCATGCGCTCGGGCAATTTCTGACGTGAAAACAAGAAGCGGCGTTTTTCCTTTGACCCGGTTCCGCGTTGTAACGCGATACCGTTTTTCCGTCGCGCGATGAGTATCGTCGACGAGCGAACTAATCTCCAAAGTGTATCAAAATAATTTAATGCGATTTGTTCCGTGTAACACTTGTTGCCGCGAAGTAAGATCCGCTTTTTTGCAAAGCCCCCTCGGAATTTTCGGCCATGTGGAAATGAGTGCGCGAAAAAGTGGATTGAAGCCAAGTACAAATGAAACGAAAGTAAACAAAGCGTAGCGCGACTAAATATAATTAAAGCGCTATAAAGAATAACGCGACGCCGGGCGCAAAAAAAGCCCGGCTTTTCCCGGCGGAATCTGTTCATCAAGAACTGGCTTCGCTTCTGAACAAATTTGCGAATTATTTTAGCCGCGCAAAAAGGTCGGGGATTTATTTTGCGACCGAAAAGCTCGTTACATTTTGTTGCGCCGAAAAGGCCCGGGCTAAAAGGAGCGAAAATATTTTTTTTCATCGCTCCTCGGTCGAAAAATCTGCAAACATTATTCGCGCAAATCCCTTTCCCACTCGTCCCGCTAATTTCGCGCTTCGCATTTTTATCCCGCACTCGACTGTTGTTGCGTCATTCCGCCCGAGTTTCAATTTTCCAAACGCAAACGCCGCTCCGAAACTCGTCCGGCCGTTACTTTTGTCGCGACGGCGGGATTATCAAAAACGGGTCTACGAATAATTTAGAAAAATGCCGCGCACGTAGAGCCGTCGCTCGGGATATTCCGCGGCGATAAACTAGCGCGCATTGTGCGCCACATACGTTGCACACTTTGTACGAATGTTAACCCGACGATTTACCGATTTTCGTTGCTCGACTTGGGTCCTTTCATCCTCGGTGACTTCTTTCGAGCGAAGCTCGGGAGGACAGTTTAGCATAATCGTGAAGGGAAGGGGCGCGGGGGACAGGCGGGAGGGTAACTTTTCTAGCGGCAACATCGAGAGCCCCGCCGGGATTTGCGCACATTTTGAACTCCTACGCGTGCACCCACACACGGACCTTTGTGTACTCTGCAAAAAAAGTGTCTTGGTAGGATCTCCTTTGAAGTCGTTTAGTCATTTTTGGGCGCCTTGAAAAACGTTTTCTTTTGAACACCGTGCCTGAGTAAAAATACCCTTTTTTAATTTAAATTTGAGAGGAATAATTTTGGTACCGTCTGGTTTAAGAATCAGTTTCACAGAAAAGACTTTTGAAATGTTTACATTTACGGAGAAGCGACTCCGTGTTGTACACTTTTAGTTAAGGTCAATGGCAAGATTTACAAGTCAAGATTTGTAAATGTTGTAAATATCGTGATGGACTTAAAAATCGTGTTGCGAGGCTGTCTTTTCTATGAAACTGTCTCGACAAAGCCACTTATTTTTGTAGTGTACACCTGCGCACGGATCGTTTCACAGAGCGTCTGAGGGTCGCTTAGAAACATTTCGTCCCTCTCGCTAGGATTCTTTACACTCGCCATTCAAATGAAACTTTCGTGTGGTGCTTTCTGTCGCAGTGTCAACGCTTTTTCCCGGAACAATTCGTTTGGCGCGAAAACGGGTTTCGACGTTTCGAAAAAAAGGCGCGAAAACGAGTTTTTAATTCGACCGAGCGACGATCTCGACGCGCGATAATGCGGCGCGAAATTACGGACGATGTTTTCCGGCGAAAGAAGCCGGCAAAAAGCCGTCGAATTGATAATGCAGCTTGTTTATGAATCGCGAGGCAGCGGCACAAAGGTGCTGCATATTTTGCCCGTATCGATTCGAAAAGGCCAGACGCGAGCGAAAATAGCCGGACTTTCCGAGCCGGTACTTTTGTCCGAAAAGCATGATCCATCGGATTCGATAATGTATCATTACAAAACGCCTCGCTGGTTACGTAACTCAATAACTTGCAAAATTATAACCTAAACTAATAATTTGTAGCATAATGTTGTTACCCAAGTCCCGAGTATATTATTTAATAGGTAATTCGATTAAATCGCCCAGAACACCGTTCGAATTAAATATCGTCGATCGATTGCGCTGCCATTATTTATAAAACAAAATAACACCTTGAAACTAAGGATTCGAACTTCTTTTTCCCGTTTTATTTTCGCCCCGGAGTTCATTCGATCGAAACTCGAAATTGCCGGTCGCGTTAACACGTGCTTTGAACTAATGTATAAATACGCATCATTGACGAATCGGGCAAAAACGCCCGTTGTCACGTCAGCGCCGGGTGAAAGCATCAATTCCTGACGTTTCGCCGTCGTGGCTGCCTTGCGTTAAATGGACTGGAAAATCGCGCGGATAATGGCTTATTAATACGCGCCCGATCACGTCTCCGGAATTAGTTACGTCGCGGAGAAAAAATCGAGATAAATCGCGCCAGGCGAGAACGCCCGATGCAACGCACACTTATCTCTCATTAACCATAATTCCATTACATTCGCGAAGAAAATACCGTAATGATCGAGTACAGTACGAAAAAATTTTAAAAAACATCAAGTTTCCCAAATTCGTGTTTTTCTACTCGTTTACCGATTTGCATTCTACAATCGCGCGTGATCGTAGACGGTAAATCATCGGCGCTTTTTTTGACGATTTTCATAACCGATCGATCTTGGCGCTTTAATGGATTGTAAATCGCCGGCGGATCGATTTATCGGGACGCGGACAATCGTCGTAACGTTTAATCAACGAATGCAAAGTAACGCAAATGATGGCGCGTAAAACGCCACGACGAATTAGCGCGCAAACAAAACGACGAGTTACGTCGGGAAAGTAAGTATCGCTCCGGGTGCCGGCGATTCCTGCGCTTCGGCAACGCGGTCGGTGTCGTCGTCGTCGTCGTCGTGCAGCCGACTACAGCGCCCCGAGCGCCGAAGCAATAAATATTGCGCGCCGAGGCGAATCATAGCTCGCGCACGGAACCCTTTATAAATATGTTGATCTTGATTGAACTAATTTGATTCGTCGGCCTGCCGGCTAAACTCGCTGATCATTTATCGGTAAATGACTTTTATTAGTCTTCCATACGCTTTTTCGATTCGTTTACGATCAGCGGTAATTTATAAAATAAAAGTTTCAGCGGTCACTTTACAGGGAGAAACAAGATTGTGAAACATAATCTAGAATAACAGCTTTTAGCTATATTTATTGAAAAAGTGTAATTTTCATTAATTCTTAACATAAAAAACGTCACTTTATCGCAACTGATTTACAGCATTATGTTTGAAATAAAAAATCCTTCAATTTGTTTAGAAAATCAGTAGTACCACTATTTGGAATAGTATTAAAACATAAATATATGAAATGTAAACCAATTTCGTCTGAAATAAGATGCTTTTACTATAATTAGTGAAAACACATTTTCAGCTCCTTCCTTTTTACCCTTCCAGAGTCTTAAGTCTCCGATGATATAAAATGAGCTGAAAGTTACGAACCGATCACTTGATATATTACAACTTCACGACCTTTTTTCCCGAAGGACTTGCGGTAAATATATTTGACGGCTTTGACCCTTTTACGAAAACGACTTTCATGTAAAGGATTTCCGCCGCGAGCACTTGGCATCGATTGTCCTAATTCCGCATCGCGCGGGGGAAAAGCTGTCTTTCACGATTTGCCTCGATAATATCGGGCGTTTATTCCAGCGAGTCGGTTAAACGTCGACGCGAATCGTCACTTTTATTAGACGTTCGCGCGGCAGGCGTTACGTTTATTATATGTGAGGCTCGAAAAGCGCCGCGTGTAAAACGAGCGAACTGAAATGCGCCGTAATAGCTGTCTCGTAAGTCGGCGCGCGGGGAAACGCCGCGGCAAACGATGTCGGCGAAGATGGCGCAGTGAAACAATTTCCCGTGGCATTAGATGCATAATAAAAAGACGAACGCCGGGATGATGAGCGCGCAGGGCTTCGCCATGTTGCCGCGCGAAATTGAACGTTTTCGGGCCGACTGCGGACAAGCCAATTTTCCGCGAGCGAAAGCGTCGCGTTTCCGCCCGCCGACGGGGAAGCGCGCGATCCAATTATCGGGCCAAGAACGGCGCGTTTGCGCTTGTGTTTGCCAATTCGACACGTTGTCGGAGCGTGACGATACTCAGACGCAAACGAGGATACTAGGCCGGCTTTTTTCGCGGCTAATGAAATTCCTTCGCGCTCGCTGATGAACTTTTCCGCCGACGAATTCTAACGACGTTTCGTCGCCATTTCCCTTTCCAACCGGGACATTCCTGGCAATTAGTTCGAGGACCTGCAAGAGGCGCTCGAGATCGCGCGCCGATTCGGCCTAATTGAGCTTCCGCTCGCAACAAGTCAATCCCGCGTTTCTTCTGCAGATTGGAATCAGCCTAATCCCGTGGTTGGGCTCAAGAGTCCCTCTCTCGCACTTCGCCCCTTTAAGCTTTATAACAAGCAAACAACGCGATCCTGGACCGACGCATTAAACTTTATTAATTTTGACTTGCGATTTGCGCGGGTAAGCGCTTCTAAGCCCGAGTGGCGCCGAGTCGATTGGGCCATCGCAGTTGCCCCTCGAGCGCCCTCCTCGGGGTAATGATTTTCGAGATTCTAATCTAGGCAGGAGAGGGACACGCTTCGTTTGCAGCGTCCCTTAAAAGAGGAGGCTCCCTCCGAACCCAGCCGACAGTTTCCATTAAGATCAACCCGCTAACCCCGAACCCGAAGGTCACGTCGACGATTTTTCAGCGGAACTGCGAACGGCTTTCGATCGGCGATAATCGGGACCGATTTCGCGGGTGGATTCGGGTCGGAAATTTAATTTCCACCCTCACGTCCAATCGTCATCAATCAGGCTCGTTAATTTGGACCACTCGTTACTTTTTCTTGCGGTAACGACGGGGAAATCCATTAGACCGGTTGACCCAGATCCGCGCTGGGGTTCTCGGCGAGAAGCTTGCAGATCGTCGCGGAAAAAGCGTCGAGAGACGTAACGAAGTTTTCCGTTCGGCCGCTCGCAAAAAGCGGCGAGATTTGGAGCGGCAACGGTAATGAGGGTCCATTTGTCAAAACGCCCGATGGCGGTCAGTTCGGGCCGAAAAAGAGGGTCGGCCGACGAGGGCGGCCGACCGCGCGGAAAAAAATACCAGAGCGCCACGTGGCGCCAAAATTATCTCGACGGCCCGTTAATATCGCGGCGAAGACTAATTAGGCACAAAGTGTCGAACTTGTTCGCCTCCGGCGCGGTAATCACGCCGGGGGAAGGATATCAGCAACCACGATTAACACAACTAGGCGATCCGTCGTGGTAAGTTTGCTAACTAAAGATGTGGGTGCAAATAACAAGTAAACGGGTTTACATTTGGGAAAATGTTGGTAACCGGTAGTAGAATCTTCGACAAAATAAGATTTGCCTTCGATAATATAGTTTTCGTAACTGTTACTGTAATTCCTAGTGAAACTCCGAAGTTATTAATTTAAGTTTGTTGGTAACGCTTACAGAAATTCAATGGTTTCCTGGAAAAACCTGTTAAGTAATTTGTTTGGACAAATTGGTTAAGTGCAGAATTGTACATTTTTATTGGTAACTTAAAACGAGATCTTCTGACATTATCAATGCCCAGTATGAAATATGTGTACAACAATATAGAAGTATTTGTGTATTTTTAACCTAAATAAAGTTTAATCCCCTGTATCTTGAAAACGAAATAAAATGAGAGGTTTTTCGGAAACTTCTAGTACGATGGCAAATTAGACTTTGATCAATGTTGTAGATAACTATACAAAATTATTCTTAATTAATGATTCGGAGATGGAACAGTAGACCATTTTCGGAAATTCGAGTTCTGGAACTGTCAGATTGCCTAATCAAGTTTGCTTAACTGTTGTAAGTTGAATTCAAAGTTATGGAATTAGTCTGGTGGGTTTGGAATACACGGACATCTTTCAGGTATTGAATTGGTGACCGGGGATAACAAAAGCAATGTAAAAATGATCCCCATTGAACTGTCACGCCAATTCTCCGCTACCTTCACTACTTTACCTTCGAAACCTGCAATTACTCAACGCAATTGTGTAATTAAACGTGACCCCGCAAACTCTATCTAGATCTGATTAGCCGTCTTCCTTTTTGTCCTGATCGTTCGACTACGAGTACAATTATTTTTCGATTTTATTCGGTTGCGTTCGATTTGATTCAAGCAATAAACAGAACCCAGAGCAAATGACTTTTTATTCAAAGCGATCTCGGAAACAATCACCCGTGATATCATCCGCGACGAGATAGTCTCGTTTGTTGCCGGAATTGTCGCATCGATTCTTTTGCGGGGATTAAAACTGGACGCATCGCAGTGTCATTCGTCAGACGTCTCTTTCCAATCCCGAAGACCGAACTGTCTTCGGGATTGGAAGAACGAAAACTCTTCTCATTTTCATTCGACTCCCAACATCATTATCAGTCTCGGCACTTATCTCTCACTCGTTTTCGCAACGCTTGGTGTTTTTCTCGGATTCCGTTTTCAGCGACGATAACCGTAATCGTGCGAGATTTTACTGTGTCAAGGTTGAGGTCACACTCCAGATTAGGACCATCTTCAGTTCCACACCTTCCTGCGACGATTCAGTCGAGACATCTTCCAGATAAAATGTTATCGTTCCCCACTTCCTGAGGCGAATCATCCATCTCACCCACTTCTTCTGACCTAACGTTCCAATAACCATTGCATTTTTAGAAAAGGTCCAAATTGAAAACGGAATGTCGGCCCTGAAATTAGTCGTCTCGTCAGTCCATTCAAAACCCCAGCGTCGACCGCTCAAATTATCGAGCTAGACTCAAAGACAGGACCAAAAAGCCGCATTCTCCAACAATAATCTCCATTTGACCATTTCAATCTATCAATTCCAGCTGGAATTGCATAATCCAGTAGTCCCGGGCGTAATATCCCCGGCGCGTTTCGCCCGGCGAATCATTTGAAATGCGTCTATCGATTTAATTACGCGATTAACCGGCGACATTGCGAAAAGTATGGAGCGGTCATAATCGCAGGGAGCGCCGGCAGATGGCGTAATGGCGGTTCCGCGCGGAATCGGCGCGCATAGGCGCGGATCCTCGTAAAGCCTTCAAGTGAGCAGGTTATTTAGCGCGGGAGCACCTTGGCGCGAATCACATTTCACCGTAATTGCGTTTTTAATGGCCTCCCGGCCACTGTCGGATCGGCTCTCCCGCCGCGCCGCTTTTAGGGGCCGTTTTTAGGACGACGGGCCGACTTTTTTCCACGCTCTACGACTTACGGCAAACGAGTTCCTGCGAATATTTCATCCGGATTCGCCGTAACGTCTGTCGATAATTAACCTGAGGGGGGGTCACTGCAGCTCCGTCTTTTTTGGAGCTGCTGAGGAAATGAAATGTCGGCTTTGGAGACGCCAGGTGACGCGCGAGTGGGTCTTGTTTTTTCTCTGCTTTTTCAGCGACGAGCAGTGGGAAAAATGTCGCGATGGAAAAAGACGCGGAGCGAAAGTCGGCGTTTGTTTAGAACAACATAATAACAGGTTGAAATCTGATGTCAGGCGTAATCGAGTTTGCTCGTCAAACAGAAATTTGTGTACAGTAAGACACCGGCTGAAATTGTCCCGAATTAATCGTGTATTCCTTGCAACGTTGTACACACGCGTATGAAATGGGGCGTTATCGATTTTGCTAAGTTTGATGTTGAAGTTTGTCGCGTGGAATATAGAATGCCGGTCTTGGATTGCGGGGCGGGAGGGCGCGTTTATAAATTACGTAATGCTGATAAAAGTGAAGGGGAATTTGATGAATTACGACAAGAAGGGTCGAGGAATTTCCCCGGGCTTACGTAATAATCTCTATTTTGTCGTTCAGTCTGAGCACCGTCGATGGCTCGACATTTCGAGTTTTCGGATTTTGCCGAAATCCGAAAACTTGCAGAAACTCGACCCTGACAGAGACGCGTAATTTTTCCCCACAAAGAGGGTGCCATAGATTCCCTCTCCGTCTATGCATTTTAATTCGTCGGCGCTCAGACGACACGTTTATTAGGCGATAAAACTTGGCGGCGTTCGCCTCCTCGACTGCTCCACTGTCTACGTGGAATGCGCGAAATTTCGCTAATATCGCACTTGCGCCCTTCCCTGGCGATCCCTCCGCCTTCGAATGTCGCATTTTTCATTCGCGGGTACACGTGTACCGGCGCGACACACACGTCCGACAACTCTGAAGCGTCCTATCTCGCCGGCTCCGGGCTTGTTTCGCAGGATTAATGTACACTGACGGCTATATCTCCGGCCACCTACAATCAAACCATTTTTGCCGTGAAGCGCTATATCAACGGCCGCGTCGGCTTCGGCTCCGAAATTTTCGTAAATTATTGGACGCCTTCGGGCCCGGATTTATGCCCGGCTGGGATCAGCGCAATCGGCTCGGGCTTTGTTCTTAATGCGATTGAAATACGGCGCCCGTTTTTCCGTGATGTACGGTCGCACGAATTAGACGGTATTTATTTTCGTCGCGCCACCCGAAAAACCACGCAGGTTTCCGTTGAAATCGTGTCAAACAGACACTTCGGGATGGAATCGAGCGGAAAAGGAGCTCCCGGTTATGCCGAGCATAATTTATCCGGGAACATTTCATTAGGTCTAATGGGACGTTCCAACGAAATGCCCTGGATTCGGAGACGTAATTCTCTGGGGGAGGGTGCTTTTTTTCGACGGACCGCCATGTTTATTTATAAGGCTGAGTGATTGTTTGTAACTTTGAGTCGGGGTGTTTCTTTGCGACGGTAATGTCGTTGACTTTGAGGCTGCGTCGGCGGCAAGAGAAAGGAATAATAACCGGTGTACAATCTGTCAAAAGGTATTTCGAAAAAGGAGCGCGCCTTTGTGGCGCTGCGCGCTATTTAGACCGGCTACGCGGGCTCGAAAAAGAGGCGGCGGTCGGAGGGCGGGAGGTACGGTTTTTATCGCGCGACATACGGGATGCGAGAGCGTTTGACGATACGCGGTGCCCCCGATACGGCCGCGTTCTTTTGTCGCTTCAACCGGTCCAGATTCCGCACTTATCTCGGCGCAAAATTATTTAGAAGCGCCGCCGACGGAGCGGACGCATCGGCCGAAGGGATAGCGGAGGTTATGTAAATGGACAGCTCGGGCGACCGGTCGAAAGGGAATGCGATATTTATGATTGATCGTAAATGTATGACGCAGTAACAAATTTGAATGGTAAATACGGCGCGGAGGCGCTTTTTACAGTCGCGAAACGCAAAGGCTTGTTTGCTCGAAGAACGTGCGCCGGTAAAATATGCTGGCAATAAAACACTATCGGATTAATTTGGCAATGGTCTGTGAAGCATTCTAGTTGGGGCAATATAAGAAGCTACTAGATTTTCCCTTACGGTGAAACTTCACTCAATATTAAATTTAGTATATTTTTTAAATAATTCGTTAAAACATTACAATTTTTCTTGAAACGAAATCAAAACATTTTATCACATTGGGAGAATGTTATTGTCAAAGAAATCTATTTTTTTATATTATATTTTGAGGTGGCGACGTACGGTGTTTTCGAGGTGGTAAAAAAGGAGTACATTTCTTAAAAAAACATGGAAAATGTTTTTTTAAGAAATACAATTTTTGTTGACTGTAAAAATATAGTAATTTGAACTAAATTAATACGACAAAATCATGAGAAATACATGTACTAAATACTAAGAGAAGAAGCTTCGTCCTCGGAATGCTATATAGTAATAATTAAGAAACTTTTCTCCGTGTACGAAAATTTTTTTTCAACAATTTACTAAGTTTGGCTTAGGTAGTTTTATTTCTCATTAAATTTGGATTCACCTTCTAGAATTTTAAATATGTCAATTAGTTAAAAAAATTAACACATTTCTTTATTAATTTATGTTTATATTTTTGTCATCAATAAAAACCTTCAATTAATTTGAAATGACGCGATCAGATTTATGTTATGAAAAAAACCTATTTACTTTCAGAAAATCGTTAATCAAAAGTCTACCTATATTGATTAACGATTTATTTAGACCTCAAACCGGGAGCCCTTGTTGTACTAGCGGTGGATTTCCCACCTTAAGCTAAAAAAATAATTTAGCTCCCCAACTAAGCATTACCACCGAAACTGTTTTCTCTCCGACGCAAGACGAAATTTCTCAATCCAGCCACGAAAATCTTTCGAACCGTGAAATCTGATCCCACAGATTAATTGAGTCGTTCGTAAATTTCGTATTACAAAAGTTGCTCTGGGGGATTTCGCCGGAGAAGACACCGCGGCGACTCAGATGAAAATGCTCCACGAGCCACTCGAGAGGCTTCATGCGAAACTGCTCGCGTGGGCGAGACGATGCATAAAAGCCGCCCGTAAAGCCGTTATTAGTAGCAACTTTCATACGTGCGCGTTTGTCGACCGATGTCGTGTCTTTCGCGCGCGCGAGCACAGGCAATAATATAAATTAAAAGCCTCTCATGCAGCGGCACGAGCTACCTCGTTTGTTTCATCTCAGCGATCTATGGCTGTCGCGGGCGAACGGGAAAAGACGAGGCAGTCGGGCAAAAAGCGGCTGCCTGGATTAACGCACGATTTATGACCGATTTTTTGCGTCATCGCGCATTTAGTTAAAAGGTTTTGGTCATTTTCGCGGACGATCTTTAAATAAGACGTTCGGCCGTGAACGAGAATCCGCCGTAACTTACGTGCCCTTTTGCCACGCGTACTTAAGGATAATTACAGCGCGCCTGAAATTTCGGCTCGTAACTCGTTCGGCGGACGTAATTAATTCCGCGGGCTTATTATTGTAATTGTATTATGGAAATGTAATTACAATGGATTTCCGAAGAGGAATTTCGCCTGCCACATAATCGGACGAAAACCTTAAGGCACCTACGAACACCTTAAATTCATCCCAAACAGGTCTGTACATTAAAATTGCTACGACAAAATTTCAGCATTCCCTTCTGGCAACCTCCACTTGTCAGCTCGAATATGATTAATTTGTTTAATTCATCTCCGAACAAAGACCCTCGACTTCCACCAAAGTTCGACGTTTTTCCACTCGAAACTCCGCTCAATTGCCAGACAGCGCAGAAACGAAAGGGAAGAGCACAATTAAGAGCATTCTCCTCGGCAGCCTTTCGCGTCATAAATCGAGTCGAAAATGCTAATGCAGCCAACTAAATTTCAAAAACAGCCAGGATTCACTCGGCAAATTGCCCCGCTCGTAATGACAATAATTACATTCGTCGCGGACTTTTTCGTCGCGACGACGCTCGCTTTGATGTGGCACGTCCGACCGATCGCTGTTTGTTCCGGCTCGATTTTCAATCCGATTTGCGTGCCAATTATCCCGCGCGAATCGTTAATTTCGCGTCCGAGTGAAAGCTCCCGACGAAGTTTCACTGTCATTTCGGCGTAGACACAGCCGATTCAATTACGCCGCGGCGATAAATAATAACGTTAATTCCGTCGGCTACTGATAAATAGATCGCCCGGTGATTTTTCCGTTGTCGACGCGAGAAACGGCGAAGACGACGCAGCTTTGTCTTGCCGTCATAGAGGCAAGTGGCGAGAAACGAGCGCGAAGGGCGTTCCAGGATCGATATAAGACACTCGGACCGGCAATAAATGACTTCGGGATTATGGAAGATTGCTAGCCCCATAATCTTGGCCGCCCTCGCGAGATTTCGTGCGCGCGGGAATAAAAGGGCGTGCGCCACCCGAAAAGTTACGCCGACAAGACGTTCGCCGTTCCGAGCGGCGAAACGTAAATTTTCCCTTTCGAACTTCGAATCCAATTGACTCGAGTTCGTCGATCGAAGGCGACAATTGGTTGCATCGTTTTTTGAGATTTCAAGGTCTGCTTAACTTTTCACCGACAGACATCCAAATTTACCGATATTTTAAGTGAAAAATGAATTCGTCTTACATAAAAGGTCTACGAGGTGGAATTTAATTAGAAATCACTGAAGTATTGTTTCATATTAACACACTTACAGTTCTATTCGATTTTGGAAAATTGCTGATTTGATTAGTTTATTTCTTTACTATTTACACATAACGTTAAACACTTATACTAACGGGTAGAACTTTTAGGATAGCACTTATAACGTGACAACGCTTATTGCAAAATGTATTAACTAAATCCTATGATGAGTTTATAGCGTTTTGATGAGAGTTATTTTATGTAGAACCTATACATGTTTACGCGCTTTTTTTGATTTGCAGTGTATATATTTAGTTACAAGTGTTTCCAAGCAATTATAAATCACGACCAGTTTTTGCGCGGACGAATGCAGTGAGTAAAATATATTTCATTCAATGAAATGAATTGATCGGTTGAAAAGCTCGCGTAAGAACTGAACCGAAGATTCAATTCAGACTCGGTTTTCAGCGGGCCATGCGCGACGGCTGTGTTCGGCGGGGCGAACGATTTCATTTTGAGCCGGCTGACGGAAGATCAAAAGAAAATCCGCGGGTCCCGGGGCGTTTAATTTTTTAATCATTTGCGGCCGCACTCGGTACAAAAGGACGCCTGTGCGAGAAACAAAAGATGCGTCCAATTACGCGCGGTTCTCGCGTCAGCCAAAAATCTCGAGAAAGTGTTTTCGACTATTCATAAATTTTGCGGCAAAGACGCGATTCGACGGCTACCGGGGAAATGCCGTCTGATAGGCTGAACCCGGGCGGAAAGGAGCGTTCATAAAGGCAAATAGTTCCGCATGCGAAATCGAGGAGCGGCGCGTATGTGACCGATATGAAAATGAATAAATCTGCCGGGCGTTTCGGCTCTAATCCCATTACACGCGTAGCCGCAAGTCGAGGGAACGCGAATGGATGGCCCATTTTCCACCCCGAAGATGGAAATCCATAAAAACAAGCCCGCCCTCGAGCTATTTTCGGCCTGATGCAGCAGGGCGGACGACGGCTAAGCCGAATTCTGGCGTCCTGCTTCCTAGATGGGGAGAACGACGAGGTTTAAAAGGAAAACACGGGGAGGAAGCCACGAAATAATGCATCGGATGTTCAGGTGGAAAATTGAACCGACATTCCGTGTCGCTGAAATCTTTTCCTTTTTGGCAAACTGAGATCTTCCTTTTTGGGAAATACAAGTCTATCTCATACCACATTTAAAAACTAGCTTCTTCCTTACATTTTTGAAATCTGAATGTCTTCCTTATGTCTGGACTGAGAAAACAAAGAGAACTATGAACATTGCAGCTCTACAGTGTTACATTGTAAACTGTTCAACAAACGAACAGATCACTGTTAAAAATTTCGGAAGTCCAATTACGGTACATGCACCGTAAAATCGAATTAAGGTACAAATACCGTAAAAATAATGTATGATGAATACATTGATAAGATACGGTTTCAGTATTTTGTACAGTAAATTTAAGTCACGTGCCTGAAATGAACTTCCAGTA
>JABFPB010001051.1:0-28381 GCA_022817645.1 Ceratoteleas bidentatus | reverse complement strand
CATTTTACAACATTTTTGTAAAAATTATTTTTTGTAAAGTTTTTGTTCAAATAGTTATTTCAACGCAACGATATTCCAAATCAGAGTCAGCTTCTGTCTCAACGCAAAACCGCCTCGTAAAATCACTCGCAAATTCGATGCAACGCAATTCTCTTTGACTCCTGCACAATTTTTCTCATTTCCCCTTTTTTGTTTCTCCCTTTTTTTGTTTTTCCCCTTGTCTTCAGCATCCGGTCCGTTGATTGGCTCACTTCTGCGTCTGCACTACGACGCGCGTTATCTCTCGCGCGCCGAAGCAGTAATTGCATAACGGATAGCTTTGAACAAATAGTTGGCGCAGCCCTCGACGCTTTCCGAGACGGCGTATAATAATCCGTCGGCCATCCTGGCGATGTTTGAGACACGCGAGAGGTAAACATATTTATTACGGTAAACATTTTGCGTGGTGCGCGAACCAACTTTGCGCCCCGAGCTCTCGCGGGCGGTAATTTCTAAAATGGCAAAAAGCAGTTATCAATTATAACGCTCACGCGTGTTTTCGGTTGCCCTGTGCATTGCCAAGTAAAAATCCATTCTTTAGACAATCCCCTTTTGAATTTCACACATTTTTTTCAATTCAAATTATTCCCTAAAATAATAATAATAAAATAAATAAAAAATAATTTAATAATCAAAATAAAATAATTTAATAATACAAAAAATAAAAATAAAATAATTAAAAATAAAAAAACTTTATTTTTAATTTTATTTGAGTTTAATTTATTTTCAAAAAGCTAATTTCACCATTAAAAATTAGATCTACATGTGATTTTATTTAACAAACAAATTTAAAAACTTGTTTCATGCCATACGAAGTTTTTCCCTACAATAAAAAAATAGTTTACGTAGATAGCAGTTTACAACAAACTAGGCAGAATTTCAACTTGGGAACGCGCATCCGCAAGGTCAAGGCCTTTTCGGCGTTACGTCGGCGAAATGCCACGCGAAATTGCAGAGAAACCGGCGACCCGCGGATCACGGCTTGTTACGAAATTCAAACACGCTTCGGCCGAAAAAACGGCGACATTTCGGCGAGTCTTCAGGGATTCGTTATTCCGCAAAACCGTGAAAGTTGCGTCCGCGCAAAATCAAGGTCGTCGAATAATTTATCGCGGATTCGCGCAAAAATGGTTATCGGGTTGAGTGCGCTGTTTACGTTTTATAGCGGAATCGGTTATCAGGGAGGTTACAATGCATTATTCCGCGGACATCGACGGTCGGGCTTTTTTCGCGGCGAAAGAGTTACGAGACAGGTGCATTTTTCGGACCAAGTCGGGGGATTAATAAAGAAATGGATTTATGCGTCTATCAACGTCGGCTGATGGAATATGGCTCGAGAGGTGCGTATATTAGGGAGACGTTTAGAATCGCGATTCTAAACCTGGTGTTGATTTGCGCGAGGAATGTTTCGGAATAGATCGGTATTCTTCTGGGACACCTGATGGCGCGTCGGTCAAAGTTCGCCGAGACTGAGCTGGATCAGTTTCCGGCTGTTCTTAGTTTCCGAGCTGGCAACGGCTACAACTCTGAGAGCTCAGGTCGCGTCCATATTAGGAGATTGGTTGTGTGGCAAATTTTTTTTCTCGCAGTTGATTTAATTTGTTATTTGTTATTTTTATTTTGTACAGTACTTTTAACGGGCTAACTATTAGTAGAATTCGATTATATAAATATGTGTGAAATGAGAAATGAGAATAGAACTTTTGAACGAGCTCTGGAAGTATAAAGAAAATATTTTTTTAAATATGCCTAAAATATTTCTAAAATATGCTTTTATATTACTTAATATTTTCAGAAGACATAAATTCAAATATACGAATTTGTTGGAAAAGTGACTTACAAATGAAGTCCCAATTTGTCACACAATGTATGACAATTCTTTAGTCTCGGTGAGTCTTTTGACCCGACCGTTTTGTTGAACGCTTTGGAATAACAGCGAGAATAACAGCGATGAGTGATTCGCAATCAATGACGGCGTCAACCAGCCGACAGGTATTGATAAACCACACGCACGCGTTCGCATCTCAGTCATCTATCGCATATCTAACGAGTGAGGTAACAGCATCTCTGAAGTTCCCTCCCATCATTTCGAAAGGAAAATATTTGTTTAGAGAGACTGATTGAATTACATATATTAGAGGATAACGACCAGTTTCCTATATTAAACGAATTATTATTAATTCCATTGGAAACGAGTATTTTTAATGCAGAGTAAACACATTTTATGTATAGTAACTTACAGCATTTTTAAAAAGGTTTAAATTACTACAAAACAATAAAGATAAGGTATATAATAACATTTTTATACAAAAATAAAAATTCTTTCAATCCCATCATTAACGATGAGATCACAAGACAATGATGAAAAGAAAAAATGTGTCATTCATCAAATTCCTTCCTACCCATGCCTCGAATTTCTAGTCTCCCAAATCAAAAGTCAAAAACCTCTCTCGAAACGCGGAATCGACGATTATAGATGAGCCTCAAACTTGCTCACCCGCTGGCGTTGGTTACAACAAATTACATAACTATTGCATATCAAACTCTTACATAAATTTGCATAAACATTGCGCAACGCGAGCAATTTCAATCAAATAATTACCCGGACGCTTCAATTTCCACTTAATTAGTCGAAAAGCCTTACATAAATAATCGGCGCGAAATAATTGTGCGCGAAAAGCGGCGCAATTATCATCTAATCATAGTGATTAGGGTTAACAGATGCTCGTGCCCAGATCCCGATGCAACTCGTACAAACAAATCTCCCTCTCATTAAAGTTACTTTAAATTGATGCTCAAAGTGGGCGCTAATCGGATCGCATCTGAATAGGACAGTGAATTAGAGTGCAAGAGAGAGGGCACGAATGCTAATAGGCGTAATTATCAGGCTCGCAGATCGAACCTGCCACGGTCTATCCGATCTATCGGTCCATGCGCGCTGGTGATATATATACGCTTATGCGCCAGAACTGCCGAACCGGCAACGAGCGATCGCATCGCGTCGCGCCTTTCGCTCGGCTACGAATTAAACAATTATAACAGCCATGATTCACGGGATCACCTCGGCTAGATCGCAGCGGACCTAGTCGGGATTACTTATCTACCAAGTGAATTTCACCGTGGCTTTGTTCGTAATTACGATTTGAAAATCGCGATGCTATCGGGGAATAGGTGGAAACAAAAATGGACCTTCGAAGAGGCGAAAGGAAGGACCGCCAATTAGGCCTAGTTTGCTCCACTTCCAATGAGGTTGGAGAAGTTAGACTGAGAGTTGAGGATGGAGGATATTAAGTTTTGGTACAGTTATTTATGGGGAAAGAGACTACTGCTAATTGTTGAAGGTTTAGAGACTGAATAGTTTCATGGATGAAAAGTAAGTTGCTGTGAATTTGATGGAAGTCACATCATGAGGTTTGCAAATTCATTTAGATGAGGAATTGTGTAATTCCTCCAGAGATGTGAATTTCTCTAGAAATGAGATTATTGTTTTTTATCACTTTCCTTGCACTTATACATTTTCAAGTCTGACTGCAATATAAGAGAAAATCTTGGGTCTTCTGATATAGGGATTTACCTAATAAATTCAGGAATTTGCTATTTGTTCATTATCCAATTGTTTATCGATTAAATAAAAGATGAGAGCATCAAATTCTTCTGCAGACAACAATGGCATCCCAAAATAGGAAATCTCAGAAATTACTTTAAGAAGTTTCCTCTTCGGTGTTATTCATGATATATTCTTTTGTAAGACCGATGCTTAAGCTGGAGCTTAAAACTTCTGGTCAGATCTTATGACGACTAAAATGAATTTAAAAAAATTTCTAATTCAGATGATTAAATTTCTAGAACAGATATACTATTTTTTCAGGGTATATCTCTGCATTTCTGATTAAATATGCTGTGCATGTGTTTCATCGAAAGTTAAAAATTCTTTCTGGTGCGACTTAACTTTAGAAATTTAATTCATAGAGCCATTTCTCTTACTTCATTTTATTTCTATTGTCAGCATCAAATTTCTCTTTTTGACACAAATACTGTCAAAAAACAACCCTACTCCCCGATACCCAATTAAAAGGTATGATTTTTACATTAGCATATCTACATTATTTTCGTGCAAATTCTCCAGGACTTTTTCATTGTGTATCAGCTTTGCACTCATCGTTTTTTGTCAGTTGCGAAAACGGTTCGGCGAAATTAACATAATAATATTAGATTAGGCTGTTTGGACGAGTGATACGCGTTCTCCAGAGGGGAATATCGAGGCGCAATGTCGTCGTCTGGACTTTGTCTCGCATTATCGTCTGGAACCGCGCCAGATTCAGCATCTAATCGGAAACATTCATACGCTCCAGAATGCATGCAGGCAATATCCAGTTTGCGGTCCAACGAGTCGCTCCGATGAATGCCAGACAATATCCGGACGGATTACCGGCGAATAAATTTGTGTCTCTGCGCTGCTCAACGGCAACCGAGTTGCGAATCTGCGGTTGTCTCGGCGCGTGAGTAATAGCGCGAAAAAAGGCGCTCTTCCGCGCGATACCGCCAAATGTGTAATAAAGTGAATGTGATAAGTCCGGCAAAGTGATGATTGCGATACAATTTCCCGGAGCGCATTTAATCACCGAACGGCCGGCCGATAAATCAATATGACCTCGTTCTTAAGTCCGACTGCACTTTCATTCGCGCATTCCCTTAATCAGCATTTGACTCGTCATTGCGCAACCAATCATTCCGCGACTGCGAAGCCGCACGCGTGGATAGAGCGTTTATTAGGATCATAATTTTGAGGGGATTAAGGCAAAAATTATTACCCGACAAGTGAAATGCGGGGAAACGGGAGAAACAAAAGTTTCGCCGACACGCATGGGGGACGAAATTCCAGAATACGCGATGCGTGCAGCTGATTGGATGACATTATTTTGACGGGGAGTTTGCGGGATCTAGTTTTGTGGTGGTTGTGCAATTTTTAAATTTAGGTAATGTTAATGGAGATTTTCAAAATGCACTCTATCAGTGAATAAATTATTTTAAAAATATTATTCGCCGAATAATGTTTTAAAAATATTATAGGAATATTTGTGTAACATTATATAATGTTTTAGAAATATTATAGAAATGTTACAAGTCCGGCTAAACAAATTTTTTTATATTTTTTAAATATTTAAAAAATATTTTTTTTAATATTTAAAAAATATTATTAAAATATTTAAATATTTGAAAAATATTATTTTAATTCATTCAAACGTTTCTATTGCTTGAATAAACTTAATCTATAAGTTTTAAATATTAAAACATATTAAAAACATTTTTACCAAATGTTAACAATGTTTTTTTAATATTATAAAAATATTATTTTAGCCGGACATTTAATATTTCTATAATGTTTGTAAAATATGATTTAATATTAAAAAATATTGTAGAAATATTTAAAATATATGTTTAAAAATATGTTTTAATATTAAATAATATTTTTCATTAATAGCGTAAAAATGTGTTAAATTAATTGTTTTGAGACAGAGAAATATATGTGTTTTTTAGATCATTCAGCGAAAAAAAAGTTAGAACATGTTGAATAGTGGGTACCCTTCCCCCAAAAAAGTAGAAAAACATTTTTTGTCTCCAAATCGACTTGTTCATCAACTCTGATATGTTTTGCACTATAAGGAGTATTTTAAATGCATTTTAAACTTAATCATCGACCAATTTTTTAAATGGTTATACCAAATTTTGCTTCTTGTTAGAAAACTCAACGCCAAAATTTAAACTCAGTATCCATTCAGTTATCTCCCAAAAACAGGACTCCCACAAATATCGAATCCTTCCCACACTTTTTTAAAATAATTCCTCAGATTAACGAACACGCCCTAACCGTCACGCCACGTTTAATCCTCTCCACCGACCCGTCAATGCCATCTCACTCCCCCCAATTTATCGGGATAATCTCCTGATTAGCGATGTCGTTTCGTCCGAAAAAAACCTGCAACCTTTCGCATTTTCGCATTACCAAATCCCGAATCACATTTCAAAAACCCCGTTTCTCAATCCAAACCAAGATTCTCCGTTTTCACGCGTTATTAATACACACTTAATCACCTTCGCACATAGCTCGCGCGCGCGTTTTATCCGACGCCGCGTAAATTTCCGTATTTATATCGTCGAACGAGGCACTAATTAACGCGTTACCCGGACAGTCTTTGACAAACGTCGCGCCCCCTAATGGCCTCAATTATCGCCGCGGTTTCGCCTTTTACGATTGTTTCTGCGTTTCGCCGCGCCGCGCCGCCTAATAACTTGTGCGCATAATTTTTGACGTCGGAACGTTATCTGATTGCATCGTCGCCGTTAACTCCGAAGGAGTTTATAATGAACTTCGAAGGCGGACAGTTTTCGAAGAGTTTCCCCCTTTGACTATTTTTCATCACATTTTAATCGATATAAGGATAAAATAAAAGATCGAAAAGGATAAAAATTTTATCTAAATTAGTGCAGTGTGATTTTTTTTACATTTTTTTATTTTGTAGAAATTGTTACGAAATACAGATTACAACATTTTCTTTTTGCAATTGATACGATCGACATCAGATCTAAATTGGTCCAATTAGATGTTTTAGTTTTTATCTTCAACGTTTTTTATCTTCAATGCCCACGAAAAATTCTGGACATTTTATATGAAAATGCAGACCAAAACATTCCTCACCGAATGCTCTTTAAAACGGTATACCCTTTTTAGCCCTAACTTTTGATTAAGTGTTTAAAAAAGTATTGAAAATGCGTATTGATGCTTCAAAGGGAAAACCCCCTTAACCGGCTCGTTACTTTTCGTTTATCGCAATTGTATTAATTACTCAATGTAACCATAAAGCCGATGATAGTAGCGTTGCAACGCACCCGCGATGATTCATGTCGGAACGATATTGAGGAATCTTGATTATATCTCGGACACTCGGACGTGGTGGCAATTTGTTGCGCGAGTGTCCGAACGAAATTGAGAATAAAGACAAATGTGCGTTGCACGCCCGAACCGTCGCTTTTATGCAATTGCGTTTTATGTAACGCGAAATAATAAGCCGCCGTTTTGCGTGAGAAATTGTTCGATCTAGTCGCCAGACGAATGAAGCAATTGATTATCCTGGTGGAAAGCACACAGTTAACCTTTGTTTGATTCAATTAATTGGCGAGATCGCTAGCAAAATTGCGACAATACACTAATAAGTTGTAATATGAAATTTCACTCGAGTGCCGTAATGATTATGTTGTTACTATAATGATCGTTTGTTCCCATCTACATAGTGTGTTACGCAGTTTCGTTTCAAAGTAGATAAAAATCAAATTCTGCATCATTAATTTTATACAAAAAGTACTCTATTCTAATAATTCTTCATGGGCTAGGATAAATAAAAAAAATTTGACTTTTGCATTAAAAACTTTCACCTTCTCCTAATCAATTTTGCATTTATTATTATGCATAATACATTAGGTTAACGTTTTTTTATCGTTAATCATATTAACTGTTTTCAATATTTTTGCTTTCATTTTTGCAATCGAAGCTCACGTTTTTCACATTTCAAATTTCAACAACTCATTCTATCGAGAACCTTTCGCGCCAAATCCTTGCCACGAAATCGCACGTTCGCATAATTTTCATCCAGCTGGAATTGTGTGTTTGCTTATATAATCACGAATATTACAGTGACACTGGAACACGTGTTTCGCAATAGGTCGAATTCGCAATCGCGATTCATCATCAGGACCTGTAATCAGCGCGACTAACGTGCCATTAGAGCAACGCTCGATAATAATCGATCCTCGTTGTCAGCCGTAACATTACGAACCGTTTGCTACCCTCTCATTTGCGGCGGTACGTTTCGCACGCTGATCACTGAAGTGAGTTATTTGCGAGCGCGACAAAAATTCACGGCATGCGGCAGTCGCGGATTCGGCGCAATTGAATGAAACTCAAGAATCAAAACTATTAAAGATCACAATTATTACAAGTATGATTCGTTTCTAATTTTTTTTTACTAACAAAGAAGTTCCAGGTTATTCAGTTTTATGGTAAATTTTGCGATAAAAATATGTTGCAATTTTATCGCAAAATTCGACTTTTTGAAAAAGTCGACTCGATAAATGAAAATTACTTAACTAAATGCCAAAGTACTTAAAAGTTTCAATAATTTTGTTGGATATATCTTTTCCAAACGAAAACATGTTTATCCTAATATTTAAACAAAAACAGCTTCTTTTTATAACAAAAAAATTTATTGTTAAACAACTTATTGTAAACACTGAATACCAGTGAAAAAAATGTCAATGAAATTATTTCAAAATGAAACTTAACATATCAATATTATCACTCTCCAATCTTGTAGATTGAGTGAATATCCTTAAATACAATAATGGCGCTTAATAACGATGCAACAGCGACAGACAAAGGTGACGAATACATTAATTGCGCCAAAATATGGAGTCCCCTTTCACTTCGTAACGAAATCCGAATAAAAGAACGGAGAAAAAGAATGCGAAAGAGAGAGCAAGAATCGATGCTTATCGCAATTGCGTTTCGATGTCCCGCGACTCAATTTATGGTAATCCAAATCTAATTGAATACAAGTGATAGTTTTGTTTTCATCCGTCGGTCGGAGCTGCGTCCCTTTCAACGTGCCGATGCGTTACATAAAGTAATACTGTGATGCAAAAAATGATTTCATTAAATGCGCTCCGCGAGCTTGCGATTAGGATGCCACTGTCGCGCGGGACTTTGCGAAATGTCATTGCGAAATTCTGCGTGACGAGCGCGGATAATTAAACATTTTTGTAGCGAAATGTTTAATTATAATTTGTCGCGATAAATTGTGCGTTTACATGTGACGCAAGTTTATTAATGAATTTCCAAAGGCCACGGAATCGTGATTAATATTATTGACAGAGATGTCGGAGGAAACGAAATTGTCCGCAATAACAAGCGGCGGTCTTCGTCGGCACCAATACGATTTTACCTTATATCATTTGTTCAAAAGGTGGCATTTAATTTACGGCGCGAAATCGAATCATTCGCGTCATTATGACAAATACTCACTTATGAGATTTTAATTAATTTAACAATATTTCAAGTAAAATTTTAATTTAACTTTTAATATGAATATCGAAGAACTCAGATTGAGCTCAAAATGGGCTTCAGATATTCCTGTAGCTCAAAATCTATTGAATTTGGAGTTCAAGCCGATTTGGAGAAATGTTCTCACAATCGAGAAAATGGGTTACATATGTAGCACAAACGTAAATATGACATAAATTCTCGATATAAGCCACATGTGTTCATTTTTATTCGTAATCATTAAAAATAATTCAATAAAGTGACTTAACTGGTTTTCCTCGAAACCATAGAGAAACATGACTGTGATAGGTTTTATATGTAGAATATATACATAACCAGAATATTAATAAATCGAATCATTGGGAATGAAAAAACGTAATAAAGCGTTCAATCAGAGTCTGACAATCAATCGATATCAGATTAAGATTGAACAAAAAGCTGGTTTAGAAGATAGGATACCGGACAAATAGGGGCCAGATTAAGGTTATGTTCAGATATAATTTTAAGAAATCTTATTTTTGTGAATGGAGCGATAGAATTGATTACATCGATCTCGCGCGATGTCAGTTGATACCGATTTATCGCGCTGATATTAATTGGCTATTAGCATGTTTTCAAAACAGACGATAACATGTAAATAACCAGTTTTAAACACTCATATATTGTTTACAAACTTTCTCTCATCAAACAAAGATGTTTTATGAAAGACAAACCTTTTTATGAAACAAAAAGAAAACAAAAAACAAATATATCATCTTTGAATAGGACAGATAATATTTAGCATATTTACATTCTTCTTTTCACCTCCTGAAAATTGTCTCGAATCGAGAACATTTATTTTGAATCCATCACCTGTTTCATCGCCCGTAATCTCGAAACAACAAAACTGCTCGAGTTATCGTTCCCGAAATAAATATGAGAGATATTAGTGTAACGCGTTAAAAGACACAAACGCACATTTCAAAACTCGACAAATAATGTAAAGAAAATAAATATGCATTATGATGAAATAAAAAATAAAATACCACATGATATATGCAATAAAAGATATAAACATTATAGAAGATATAGAAATTCTATTAAAAATTTTGTTTTCAATTATAGTTCTGAACAAAATGTCCAAATTTTGCTTCACAAACCTCTCTGTAATGTTTCAAACAAATGGCAGTAGTTTGTGAGAAAATATTGCCGAAATTCAAATGTTAAGTTTAAATCAAATGATACGGCCATGAGAATTGCAGTACATTGTTATTTGCGAAGCCCCGGCATCGACGCGGCATTAAGAATATGTCCGCAAGCAATAATCCGATTACGTCGTCATGTTCGCAAATGTATGGAAGTGCACAGGCGTTTTCCAGCGCGGCTGCGCCTGGCAACCTGAAATTATTTGTCACGGAAGACGGAAGGAAAGTTCACGCGTAAGAAAAACGAGAGGCCCTGGAGACATTTTGCACCGCGATTATTTTTAATGAGAATCACCTCCGCAATTTGACTTGGATGACGCATCAAAAGTTATGCCGAGGCGAGCGAAATCGCAGGTTCATATTCCTCGCGCGGCGCGAAATTCAAACGCGATGATGACAAGCAATTTTACCAAAAAACAATGCTTCGATGGGATCAATTTATATCGACGGTACCGAATCAACTATATTAAGGGGCCAGTGTAAAATCAAATATATATTAAAATTCTATTAGTTTGTAGTATTTCCGATAATTAACGAAACAATAATGTACATTTAAAAATAAATAAAATATGTAGGTAGAATTGGAAGCAGTTAAACAGTTCAAAGATATTTTTAATATGCTTTTGTCTTCCGATACAAAAGTTAAATACAGGTTAACTTTATATTTTCTGATCTTATATTGTTTCCTTTTTGCGGCCGCATATTCGAGGAGATCCGAAAAAAAATTTTTATGAATCGTACTCCAATGCGCTACTAGAACGCCGGTTCTGGCGTAACCGGGTAAAGTGATTTATTGCTGACCTCATATAACATTGCTTTTTAAAATTTACGACTAATTAAATTCGACAAGTTTCGTATACGACACATTTTGTAACACGGCGTTATTTACGACAAATTGAACGCCTCCCCTATTCGGAGCACCGTAAAACGTAATAGTACTTTTGGCCCTGTGGTCCAAAATTGTAGGTCACAAATCCCTTCAGGCCAAACCTCGATTTCCGACACTTGTATCGCATTTATTTGCCAGACAAGAAAATGCAAATTTCCATGCGCTCCCAGTTCAAAAATCTTTCCAGTTCAGTGCCATACATCATTAAACAAAAACAAGACGAACTAGACGATCGACGCAAAGCGAACATTCGGACCAAAGGATGTTCGATAGAAAAACAAGTGGGCAGTGGCAAAAATCCGCTAGATAGCGATGTGTAGGATGGATCTTTTGGCGCGACGTCTGAAAATGATACTTTTATTGAACTAATAAATCAGCGATAAAGGCTCCCACGAAGGGTTCATTTCCATACGATTTTTTTGAGCGCAATTTTTCCGAGGAAAGTGAAAAACAAAAATGATTATATGCGACGAGACTGATGCGACATCAGGAGGCGCGATGCTGCAATTTAGATGGAATAGTGTTTCGTAAAACAGGGTTATTGTTTCTAATGATTGATGAGCATAGAACGGTTGATTAATAATGATAATAATTTGTCCATAAAAGGCGACATTTACCTTAATTAGAGGAGGCAGTTACTTTACAGAAGGCTTTATGGTGCAGTTTTCAAATATCAATTTAATGGTTTGATGTTAGAGATGTTTTGATGTTTTAGCGGTTGAAATGAGGATTTTTATAGAGTTTGTTCCTTCGAGGTTCAAAGTGAAAGATTTAGTTTTTAGTTTTACTTTTCATTTACCACTGTCAAAAATCAGCTAAATATTGCACTAGTGGATAAAATGCTCAACTTAGAGAAGATTAGGAACATTCTACGGTTCTTTGGGCTTTTTTTCAAATAACGTTTTCGGTTCAGGAAATGTTCAAAACCATTTTTTCACCTAAAGGATATTAAAATTTGAACACTGAACATTGAAATAAAAAAATTGAACCATTTTTATTTATTTGAAAATATTTGTCATATAAGTAGAAACTTCCCCGGACATTCAATGTTCCTGAAATGAACCAGGAATATTTTAATATATTGTGGAATACTCCTGGCACATTGGAATATTCCAGAAAAATATTTCTTTTACATTACAGGAATGTTATGTGATATTTTAGATATCAAAACGTAAAAATTAGATATCAAAACATAAAACATAAAAAACAGTAAAATAAAAAAGTTCTATGAGTTATGATATAATTGCATGTAACTACATCAATCCGTCAAAGAATTAAACGAAAGTATGCATTGATGAAGAATTTCACAAAAGTGTGTTGAAGATTGTTACACCAGAATCACTTAGTGTGCGATACATGAATGAACGTCATATTTGATGGGATCTGATTACTCAAAGCTGTCGCGAGTATTGGTGTTATGTGTAAAAGTTTGCTCCGTGCCAAGTAGCTGTCAGCCACGTATCGTGCGAATGTTGCAGCTGTGGTTTCCTTTAACTTATTTCGGTTTACCGCGACAATACAATTGCATTATCTGATTGCTTGACAGGCCTGAACATTATCAGCGCAGATTACACTTTTTTCGCGTCGCTTCGCCGTAAATTCCAGCTTTCTCCGAACAATTACGGCAAAATTGAGCAATACGTTGTTCAAACTACTGCCACAGGGTACAAAAAGTCGAATATTAAAGTGCGGTTAGGGGAAAATGCTTGTCGTTTGGAGGAAACGATACGAGAATTTATAAGAGTGTGATTGTGCATCTAAAAGCAAGATAATGGCTGAAAGAGAGAGTTGAAATCTGTCATTTTCTAATCGAAAAATGCGTAATGTTGCGTTATTTCGTTAGAAAAAATAGATTGTCTGGTTCATTGACGGAGAAACATCTTTTATTGCAGCCACTTAAATTGAAAGCTTAGCGAAGTGTTCAGCGGCGTCTATGCAAACGTACTAATATTCTTTGAACAAGCTGAAACCGTTCTTCGGACTAACAAAGATTGCACATTGCCATTCAGTGAACAGAATAGGAAACGAAAATTGTTGCTATTCACGAAACGACTGGCACTGTGCTAGCAATCTTAAGACAGTACTGACGTTTCCGCGGAGAGAAATTTATATTATTTCTCTTGTAGTGTAAGAGTAAGTAATAGAAATCGGTAATTTCAAGAGTTTCAAAAAACGTTCAACAGTTACACAGTTTTCAATGAAATTGTTGCTACAAGGCATAATTATTAAAGACTTAAACTACTTAAAATAATAAGTCTTTTTAAAATGTATATTTATTTTTTTTAAATTATCATGATTTATGTGTGAAAAGTGCGGGAAATATGTTATGTCACATAAACATAAAATATTGATATAGGTGTCGGAATGGAAATTTAATCCTTTCACAAGTAATGACAGACACCTACTTAAAGCTTTATTAAATGTAATAACCGTAAACTACCACGTTCTCATTTATATATTCTTTTACTCGGGGTAATATTTAAAAACTATATATTAAAGCAAAGTGAAAAAAACCACGAGAGGTCTTCACAAGTATAGATATAATTGTTTTCAATTTTGATACCCAGACTAAAATTCCTAGCAAAAAGAAGTATTATCGAAATTTTGATGGACCCATCCATCACTTTACTGATACATTTTATAGAATTATTCTTCCATGGGTCTATACATATCGGACACAAAGCCAGAGATTGAGTCTTTGAAAAAGTTAATACCTTACTAATCTAGATCGATGAAGAAGAACATCTCCTATTCTAAGTTTCATCATAGACACACCTCATGAAAACGCATTTTTGGGCTAGATAGGCAGAATACCAATCTCACAAGAAATCTGCAGTTGTTTACGTCTAAATTCACAAGTAATGTAGTGAAAATAAAAATCCTAATAATTTGTTCGCATATGCAAGTATTTGATCCTTGACTAAAAAATATCAATTCTGAAATTCTTAATTTCGGTTGCTTTACAATGAGAGTTTTCCTTTCATTATGAAAAACGAATGTATATTAACATTAAAAAGATAGTTAACTATCTTTACAAGAAATTCCTTGTATTTATATATTTAATGCAAATCTATTATTTAATGGACTATTACAAGAGTAATTATAGTTTGTACAGACGCCATTTTAATAAAAACTAATTAACTGAATTTCTATCCAATTGCTTTAAAATCTTAGTAAAATCAAGGTTTTCGGCCGCGATGCCCCCTTAAATTGACCTCTGACCCTAACCTCAAGGTATCCCGCAATGTATCGCGTTTCTCACCCGGACAAATTGACCTCTAATAGATCGCGCGGTTGACACAAAGTGTGCAACGATCGCGTGTGAACGACGATGACATAACGTCAGTTACGGGCGACACGTCGTAATCGCCTACTTGTTGGGGCCGCCCTTGCACTGTGATCTTACGACAGACGAGCTCGAGCGAATTATTACGAATTCAGTGAAATTCAACACGCCATTAATTGCGGGCAAGCTGAGCGCTCGCGGCGTACGCAGCACTCGCTTCCTCGGATCGCCGTGTCGCTGGTTTATGAACTCAATGCGGTTGTACGTTACGCGCCGCACACGGCTCGAGGTGCATAAGCTTCATAATTTTACGCTCCAAACGAATGAATCGGCTAATAAAAGTACTTTCAGACATTCGCCGAATCGGTTTCGTTTTCGTTCCGCGTCTGATCGGTTAATTCGATTGTCCGATTGTTTTGCGATGGTTTCGGAAAGGAAAAGTCCAGGGGGTTGGTAATCCTCAAAATTTTATGATAGACGAACGCAATTTTTTTCACGATAAACTTCCTTGAATGTTTCCCATTAAATTGCTCGGGTATCTTCATTAATTATTTCAGGAAATTGTGAATTATTTTAATTGTAGAAAGTCTTACAGTTGTTTTGTGTTTTTAGTTTTATTAATTTTATTAATTTTATTTATTTTATTAAATTTATTTATTTTATTAATTTTATTTATTTTATTTATTTTATTTATTATCATTTAGAATAAAATGAATAAATTAATATATTATTCATTAGCTCTAATTTCTCGAATTCTCTGACTATTTTCAACACTCTTCAATCCATTTCCTCCCACAAAAACGTTTCCCCTTATCCCTCAATTACGGACGTTGAAGCGCCCGTTTAATTCAAGCCAATGGAATACTCGTGTCGTCACAAAAAAGTGACAGTGATTAAGAATGTGCAAATGTTTCCGACGCGCGTTAATGGACCGCAAGACGAACATGCAGATGCTTATGATCCGCAATTGGCTTTTTTCGCGTGACGCAACTGCCGCCGCGCGCCGTAAAAAAGCTTTTACGCCGCATCCGGGGACTTATCGGGCCCGGCTCATTTGTTCTGCCGCGCGTGATTTTGCGCGTTCGAAAACACACTCGAGCGAGCAACCCCGCGACAGACCACTTTCGCGCCGCATGGGGCTCCGCTTTCTAATCATTTTCTCGTGAAATCACACGGCGTTTTCGTTTATCGAAATTTGCTTAAATCGCACGGATGTTATAAAAAATTCGCAAAATTACACACGATGTTGGCATTTTGCTTTTCCTAGCAAAACGAATAGCGTGAGGTATAACTGACTTGAAAATGAATGAAAATAATAATAATGATAAGTTTAAGAAAATAAAGGAAATAATCTTAACCAAAGGAATTTTAAGAATAAAATATGTGTTCATATCAATGTGGTTTAATGAAGAATAACTAAAAATTATTGTATAATTTTCAACGAAATAATTGCTAGAGTGGTATTGACATATTTTATATTAATGAAAAAAAATACAGAAACGTAATTTAGGAAATTCACATTTTTTTGAAAATAATATTTATATTCCGATAAATAATTAAGTTCTAAAAAATAAAAATAACGTTAACAGAATTTAATAAAAGAAATTTGATAAATTAAAAGATCAAATTTAAAGACTTTGCAATTCGAAATAATGTTTCCTTTCCTAATTCTCATTTAACTATACGAAAAATAAAAAAATGAAAAAAATGCAACTGTTTGCAGTAGAAACCCTGTGCGACTATCTCCCATCAAAAATTAATAACCGCAGATTAAACAATAATTGGCTCTTTTCATCAAACATTAGGTACCAGAATCGTCAGCCTTGACGTAATTTTTGTTTGGGAAACCGCGAAGATAAAAAGCGCGTAATTTTTCCGTCACAAAATTACTTTCAGAAATAACATCATTTGTAGCACGTCACTCTCCCGATTCGGCCCCTCTGCGAGCCAAAGTGTAATTACGCCGTTTATTAGTGTGCCTACACTCGCAATTAGTGATAATGCGAAAAACCGGGGTTTCTTAAATTCCGCGCTGGCCAATTAAGCGCGCAATTGTGTCTTGTGCGCCGAAACGCATTCCCGTCCGATTGAATCAATTGCGACCTGATTGTCTGCGATGGCCCCTTGAACCCGAGTGTAATCGCGGCGCAAACGCGTTCATTTAGTTTCATTAAGACTCTCCGCCAAAAATTGAAAGTTTTCGATTAAATGAAAAAATTATTATTAACTTTGCAACAAATCTATAAATCAAAAAACTGTCTTAGAAATTCATAGATAAACGACCGGAAATATAGATTCAAATTCTAACCAGTGATAGAAAAAATTGTTATATGAATTTGAAAATTGCTTGCTTATGCCTAATTATGCAAATAAATAAATAATCGAATGTTTAAAAAATTAAATTTGCAGTAGTATTTAAATTTTTAGCAATACGAAAACATCAAGATAATCCATCAGTGCATAACAATTTTAGGTGTTTTGGATGAAAGTTCTCTTAAGGAGGATTTTTCCAAAGATAAATTTGTATATTTACATATTAAACAATTACGTCCCTCTATTTCCATAAATACGTATAAGTACGTCAAATTATCTTTAGTAATTTGACGCACTTAAAACTGTACGTCAAATTATTTTGACGTACTTAAACACTCTCAATATGCTAAATATGATTTATATCTTTCATGTATTTTTTTTGCAAAGAACTTCCTTAATTTCCTGGGAGAGGAACCAATTTCGGTCGGCGTCATCGTGCAATTACGTCATTCGAAACGCGTCGGTCGTTTGTCATTACGATGTATCCTTTTACACGCCAATTATGATTCATAATAGTCGCGCGAATTGTTGTTGTCACGTGCAGTTTAATTGAAAGAATTATTACGGCACGACACTCATAACGCGACTGGTATGTGGCACTGTGGGAAACGTCAAATAAAAGTCAACAATATACCGCGTTTTACGGCGGTTCGGGCCACGAGAATTACGCTTCGGAAGTCGAAATCGCGAAGTTGATTTCATGCGTGGCCGATGAGGCGTTTGACAGATGGAATTGCACAAATTCTGGAGTGCCTTGAAAGGGGCAATAAACGTTTGACAAAGCCTGAAATTGAGGTTAAGGAGGTTGGGGCAGGTTTATGCGAATCAGTTAGATACAGTTGGAGTCAATCACTTGATTCTTAAAATTTTTATTACGCCACATTCTTAATTTTATTTTCCTAAACTTAAAAATTCCTGTTTATCCGTGCCCTATCCTGACTTTGGTATATTTAACATATTTACAATCAATTATCATCGATAATCAGATAAATTCATTGTTATCCAAATTGAAGAAAAATGATATTTGCACCTTTCCAATCTCACAATTGAATCATAAATTCCAATTCCAACATTAAGAAATCTACTGTATCATATCAGTCAATATATGTACCATTTATATATGTATCCACTGTGCCAATATTGAATATGCCTCGAATTTCCAGAACTGTATCGATTACCACCCAGAAATTGTTTACTCAGCGAGATCGATAAACAAAGTCCGCAGGGTCGGAGCATCGATCAATTACCTTCGAATTTTGTCACAAGCGGTGTACATTATGAACGTAAAAGGCACGTAGATAGCCAACAGCTAGATATACCGTTTCTGTCGGTTAACCAAACATATCCGACACACCCAACCGGATGTGCGGCAGTCCTACACCTCCACCCACACGTACATACTTCATTCTTCGTATTCCGTCTACACGTGCGAGCTTCAGATCCACCCGGCCGCTCGGAGCACCTGCATTTTTTTACTTATTATTATACGAAACAAATGTGCCAGTTGTCACTTTTTGCCTGCGTCCAATTGGTTAATCGAATTATCAAGATAAGCTTCCAAGGAGAAGTGGACAACAACGAATTCACCGTGAAAAAGGAACATCTGTGTTTTTCAATTTCGCCGTCTACTTTCTCAGAGTGACTGAGTGACGTATCAAAATGAAATTTGTCAGCTGTAATAAGTATCTTTAAAGAAATACAATGGGAACAAGATTAGTACTATTAGTATGGTTTTATGATTAGTATTACAGTATTAAGAATTTTTTTGTTTAGGTTTTGAAGATGCTAAAAAACTGTTTTGATAATATCAGAATGTTAAAATGTAAATGAGAAATAGTATTAATATTACAGTCCATATAACTGGGAAGTACTATTGCTGATGTTAATATACCATTAGTACTTTTAACACTTCAGTCACAGTATTGCTATTAGGAATAACACGATACTGTTTGATGTAAACAAAAACAACTATTTTGGATCCCAATTGTTGGGCGATAACTAACAAGATAGCTTTGACTCGACAATTCATTGACTATTTTTGCGAATTCTCCAAAACGACCGTTCTATACAAATTACAACAGCGGAATCTCGACCATAACCATTCAACATCGGCCTATCGACGCAACTTCAACGTCTGAGGTATAATGGACCTAAAAAATACCCGTGAAGGGCTTGTAACAGTCTAACCGGATGTCATTCTGTATTCCAGCATTCCTCACATCCTTCGTGTGCCAGTCGCCGCATTTCCAAGTCTTCATTTGCTCATTTTGCATTCACAGATGTTATCCACGTTGGATCTGATTTCGGGTCGGGCACCCTGGCCCAGGACTAGGCACTCCGCCTGCAAAATCACTCGATCATGGGGCCTCGTGGAGCAATCAGCTTAAAAGCTTAACTGACATTTAGACCTAAGCACAAATTATGTCCAGCCACAGGGAGGACCAAAACCTGAATTGAAATCATGTGTGACTTGTATATTAAATGTATATGTGATTCGTGATGTTATTTAGCAAAACATTTCGTTGAAAAAAATTTATAAGTAAATGCAAATAATTTTCGATCTTTATTTTGCAGTTAATGAGACAGAATTCAGATGGAAAATGCACTTTGACACAGACGAATTTTCGTTCGCGGCAAGAAGTTTATCTGGATCAGGTCAGCGAAATGGCTTAGCCAACCGGAAACCATAAGGCCGACACAGGAATCCTTTTTGCGTCGCTTCTTCTGACTTTCAAATGAGAAGCTTTTAAAGTTACCCGAAATCGCAACCCCGTTATATCTGTCCGTGCCAAATGTGACACGCCGAGACATTGCAGGGATATCACGAATTTTGTCAATGACCAAAGGACCGAGCTTGTCACGCTTATCCGCGCGCTGATTACGTGAACCAATTACAAATTTCCAACGAAATATCGCGCCCATTAATTGACGTTATTTTTTACCTACCACAACCTTACCGGTGAAACGTACATTGATCAATTGATGAAAAAAAAGCAAATGGAAATACGAAAACTGCGAAAGGACGTTGAAGCTGAACGAACAGAAGAACCGTTTTATCCAATGAGTAAACATTTGGTCAATTTTTTTTTCTTTTTTCTTTAACTTATTCAAGTATTCCAATAGAAACTTTTGATTTTAGACTTCTGCCTTGTTCAGATATTTGAAATTGAAAGAAGTTTTACTGAACGAAAGACGATACAATTTTATAATACGAAGAAGCGTCAGGAGCAACCAGGATAACAGCCGCTGCCGTATTTCACCGGATAATGCATCAGCGCGACGACATTCAGAACCATCTGCCCCGAGAAATAATAAACAGCTGGATCTGTTGACTAGACCACTAACCCCGCACGAGGATTAAATAGAGGCTCCTGATTGGATGAAAAAAATTACGACTCAGCAGACCTGATGGACCAAGTCATATTTCATAATTTTACGGATAATTTTATGAACGCTGCTCCCCGGATTTACACCCTCAGCCATTCTTATAATAGTCGATTTTTTAAAAGATTAGGGATTTCCTTACTTTATCAAATAAACTGACAGTGTTTGGATATAAATATATATATCCAAACAAATACAGTGCAATTTGCGGAACTATTTTTTGCTTTCCTGTAATGCAAATCTACAAAGAAATTCGAAGCGGCAACGCTCGACTTCCGAAACGATAGTTGTCCATGTGACGCTATGTAAAGAGCGATAATGTCGGTAATGCAAAACTGGTAATGTAATCAGTTTCGTGATCTGTCGCCTTGCTTTGCTTACAAATAAAGCCCGAAGGGATATCGCGACGCAAATCTGAAATGTGTCATCGTGACAAGTTTCCCCTAACTTACATGCATTCTATCGACTTGTTTGATTGTTGATCCAAACACGCGCCATCCGATTGTATGATAATTATTCGGTATGTGCCGACGACAACGACAAAGCGTTTAAATAGTTTAATTATGCATTAAAAACTTGGCTACATATTCATTACCGTTACCAATCCCTGGTCGTGTAAACCTTTTTTTTAATTTCCAGCATTAATTTCGAAAATTTACTCTTGTCACGATATTAAAAAATGTGTATGCAACATTGTTTATATTATCATTTTTGCTGTTTTAAAATTGTTATCCCGAAAGGCATGCTGCAACTTTTCGTTGTACGACGCGTTATATCTTCGATAAACTCGTGCTTCGCGTGCCTGGCGGGATAGAGCTCGGATGTATAGGCAGCAAAAGTGGTGGGAGGGATTCAACGGTAGCTTCCCTTCGAACGCGCTCCTATAGTAGTCCTGGCAGTTAGACATCTACGTTCTGTAAAACTTAAAAGCAGATAGTCAACGGCTTCCGTGATTCATTATCACGCGAATATACTGACTCCGCGTTCATTAATGCTCGGTACGCACGAAGCCATCTGATTGGCTATGTGCACGCGTGTACCGAAGATCCGTCGATTCGACTGATGCTATCTTGCTTTGGCGGTGGTCAGGGTCAATTAGGATAAGCAAAGTCAACGATAGGTCATTGGTGCAGGAGAGTGTAGTGATGACTTTATAAGTCGGGAACATATATGCAAAATTGGTCATATGGGTTTACATCTACTATCCAAGATGTTAATGTTCCAGTTTGGTCATACACATTACAACCCAGAAGTCTAAACGAAAAGATTGGCTGTAGCGGAAGAACAAGAGATCCTCATAGTAAAATGATTAACCTACATTGAAAACGTAAGAATTGTTAGCATCAATCCTATGCACATCTTCCCACTTCAGGAACCTAATATCATCACCAGGTTATACAGCTTCAACAATCAGGGATAGATTTCTATTGCGAGCAATCTTACATGCTAAAACTGTGATATCTATCCCATGGGATCAACGGTCGATCTTCATCCTCAGATGATCAATCATCGTCGATCAACACTGTAACCCTTCATATCACCCCCATTCATCACCTTCCCACTCCAACAACCTAACATAGACCCCAACAGTCCTTCCCAACAATCCTTCCTACCAGAATCCCAGCCTACCAATTCTAGAAACTCGACAGATCGTTCGATTGAGTCGCCAGACGTCTAGGCCGAACCATAACAATGCCCTACCAATGCATTCTCCAACTCGCCTCTTTTGTTCAGCCTATTGTCCAGTTGGCAGAATTCTTCAGGCACGCAAATCCATCACGAGTCAATCCCTCAGCCCGGCGGCGAATTCAAAATCCATTGAGGCTGCAGGTGACCGCGCGGTGACAAATTACCGACTCTCCCGCGAGATGGCGCGCGTCTTCGATGCTATCTTCGGGAATGGCGTTAATGGTCCCACGCGTGGGACTCGGCCAGCACGTGGTATCTTCGTTTTCGTGACGAAGATCATCGATACGTAGGATCGTGAGAAAAATGATAGGTTAGGTAAGAACCGTTAGCTCGAACGTCAAACAATCTGCACGTGGCGCGGCGATCGACCGGATCGCGTCCCGTGACCTCCGCGGGCCTCTATGAATCACTCGTACGGCTCGTCCGGGGTTCGCCCGTACGGAACCTGGCGGGGAAAGGGCTGCGATTATGCGCGCGGCACAATCGCAAATATGCCGCGTGCACTTAGCGTTAATCGCTTTCCTTTCACTGGACTCATTTTCGCGCGGCAGTGTCCATTAGTAACTGCGCGAGGCCCTAGGTACTGGGTCAGGGATGCCACGGTCTTGACCGAGGTCTCACAGAGCGAAATCTTTCGATTATGAGATAAGAAGTTTGGTGGAGTTGTAGGGGTGAAATTCGCTGTTGTCTTAACAGCGAATTTCAGTTTCCGTTCTAGACCGAGATTGTTGTTGGTTTAATGGCATTTTTTGTCCCCGTGTGCAAGTGTGAGGATGGGATTTTGGATAGTTGAAAGGTTAGGTTAAAGTGGATGAAGTTGGTGATGTTTTGGGGATTCGGATAAGTGAGAGTTTGTTTTGATGTGATTGCAATAGGAAGAACATACTTTAAACAATTCGATTGTGAGATTCCTTTTGTGACAGGAGAATTCCTCCTGACAAAGGAATACTCCGGTTCTGACAATCGTTATACAATTTTAGAAATATAATGTCATAGGTTGAAAATCAAATGGTAGAATATTCAAAATTGCGGATAATCTGGATGGAAAATTAATTTCTAAAATTACGAAAAATAAAGTCTAAAATTACTGAAGTTAATATGTAACATGAATAAAAAATGTTACAGATGCGTACTCTTTTTCCATGTTCTAAGATATAATTGCGAAAGACATAAATGTGTAAACATTCAAGAAGAAAAAAGATAAACCAATTCATGAAATAAGAATAACTTGTTTTCAACTTTCTTTAAGTTCTGTATTGTTTTTTTCTACTGATCAAGTACATCACTTTTTCCAAGCTCGTTTATTAGAATTTAGTTGAAATATGATAGTTACAGAATTTCAAATTGTTCGAATATCAAATAATAAATAGCTCTTTCCAACTAATGTGGAAACTGATGAAAATTTCATTGGTGAAGTTATACCTGCAGTTCGGTAACAACTTTTGCTTTCTATCAAATTTCTCATACAGGTTACTAATTAAGACATAGTCGAAGAGGCAGTAACCTTATGTCATCAATTTATTACCATCGAAGGAATATTTTTCAAGTGAATGACATTTCCTAACGAGTGAATAAATATAAATAATTAAGCCAATATTCCATTGTTTATCTACATGAGGAAATATTGTGAAAGACACAAATATGTAAAAATTAGAAAAAAGATTTCAATATCTATTTTATGTTTGTCATTTACCATCTATCCATTTCTCAAGATCATACTAATTAACTTGAATTCCTCAAGATTAAAAACTTCCTTCTCCAGTGTTAATAATAAATAGTCCAATAATAAATAAACATAACAACCATTATTCCAAATCGAATTTTCCAAATCCATTATTCCAAATCCAATCTTCCAATTTTAGTGTTTTTCGTGCTGAATTCAATTCTCCATTATTACTAACAACTTGCCTTCCTCTAAACAACCATAAAAAATAATATAAATATTTAAACATTCGCATAAAAGCACTCACGTTAACTTTGGCAAGGTAGAGCTCGAGCTCTTTATAGGGATCGTTGTACCGCGTGCCAATTTCCTCGTCCCTGGTGTGGTCGTGGCCCTCTACTATCTGCAGTGGATTCGCTATTTTCGAGGACATCGTCAGCACCATCGTTCTGCTTGGATCGTCGATCGTGGAGTCGCCGCTGGCGTGGAACGTCGCCATTTTGTCACCTTGACCTTTCTCTCACGTTCTCCGGCATCTGTAAACAAAAAGACCTGTCTTAACCGCGAAAAGTGCTCGCTCGCTCGCAATGACTCCTAACGGCGCGTGATTATGGAACATGGCGTTTAGCATTGTCCACGATTCGACCGCGTAAATCGATAAGACATTTAACCCAACGGCAAACCCCGATTTATATCCAACGTATTCTATCGATAAAAGTGTTTTCTTCTATTTTCGTCTAAAAACTGACAAAAAAAGAAATTTCAGAATCAATTTCAGAAAATAACTTAGTTTAAAAAAAACATATATCTGTATCAGGTCACCGTATGTGTCTGAGTTTGTGCAAAAATTCAATTATCCAAGAATATCATTATAAATGGCATAAAATAGGCATTTTCTAATCGGCGATGGATTTTTTTGTTCAATCGATCTTATTGATCAAAATAAAACTTATTTTGCTTAGACATGAAACTTTACAAAACAAGTTTTTTCAATCGCTACTAGCAACCTCTAAACATTGACTTAAATCATTCTTATCTAGGTAAAAAATGTTATCAATTAAACGAAAACTAGTTTTCCAGAAAAACTGTTAGTGAAAATCGTCGTTTTCTCGAATGCAAAGTTCGCTCGTCGAATACTAACAAAACCTAACTAAACATAAACCCCACACACTGTCTCAGTTTTTGTCCCATCAGAAAAAGGTCCGCGTTTCGCTCGGTTCCGTTATAATTGCGCAATTTTTCTTCGGCAAATTGATACGATCGCACATCGCTCGGCGCAATTTCGCGATACGTGTCGGCCGCGCGGCTTTTTCCCCGCGAACACGACTAGTGCACCAGTTTCCGTTTGCGGATTTCGTTTCCTTGTGTGCAGGCGCTTTCTTTGCGAAAGCCGTGCAAAAAGCGTCGCAGTTGCCGGCGTTATGATCGCGCATTGCGTTATATTTAGCAACGCCGCGTGTTAGTCACGACAGCTAATTATATTTCTGCGGATAACTGCTACTTCGGGGCGGAATATGCATATGCGAGAGGCCACGTGAACCTCGACCATTATGGCCGAGTTGTTCCGCGATATTGGCACCGCGCGCATTCCACCAAGACGGAGGAAACGCGGTTTCACGTCTCGGGGACCTTTGTGTCTTGTGTCGGGGAAAAATGTCGAGCGGTCAGATCAAACGAAAATGTTCTCGGAAAAAAATGGGGATTATACGATGGATAATGGACACCGGCACTTAAAGAATAATTGTATAATCTAATATTACCCCTAATTTTACAATAGTCCACAGTGAAAAAGCGTTAAATTTTGCATCTAGTAATAATTTGCAGTATAAAATGCAATTTTATACTGCATTTTTTCGGTGTAAAAAGACAAAAAAATTAATATACTTTTTCATTGTTTGTGGATATTTGTGAGTTTGCCCTTATTTATTGGGGAAATTAGTAATTGAGTCGTAATTGAAGTTAAATGAGGAGCAAATTAGGGAAGGAAAGTAATTTTAGAATTAGAAATTTCGCGTTTAGGATGGAAAAATGTTAAATGAGTATAAATATTATCTGAAACTGCAAGTCAAGTAATGCTTTTACTTAGTGAAATTTGAAGAATAGCTAATTGTCACGCTGTGTGCGATGAGTCATACACCGAAAGCGTAGATACCAAGAAAGAAGGATTCGCCAGTTTATTCCGCGGATTCATCTGTTAGAGAATATGGTAATATTAACCATAGTGTTGTCTTACACATTTTGGTTTATTATTACATTTTACCATTAAATTAGAAACATGTTTCAAGTAAACCATATTTTTTAATTTGTATCTTTATAAAATTATTAACAAAACCATATTCATCTCTCGCATTATTTATCGAATTTTTTTAATCATGTATCAGAATTGTCTCACATAATACAAACATTACCATACACTCAATTCCAAATTTCAATCACACAACTGTTCCTAATTAAAACAATAAACACTATTAATTAAGTTTGATTAATACGTGTTCTCGTTACATTTAGATAGCGAATATGACTTATGAATATTGATTTGCTTCGTACTATAAAGTCTTTTGACGGCAGGCCATTCAATTCTATTAATTGCTTACGATCTTACGAACGCAACGGAACCGATGACATTTGTTCTGCCACGGTATTCTTCCTCAATACGTGTGCTGCAAATTACTTCGACCCGCGGCTCTCTTAGGTGAAATAGTTGCGCCTATCGGTTAATTAATTACAATAATGCCGCGGGTCCATCAATCGCGCGGCATTCGGAAAAATGCGAGTGAGCGTTATTTATGCCCAGCGGTAGAAAAAGAGCGCGCGAACACTTCCAATTAATTATTTATATTCAAATGCTCATTAATATGGAAATTATGTGCAGTTTCCTGCATCATAAATCTGCAGCGCAAATGTAAAAGTTTCCGCGCGCGAACTATAATACGCAGTTTACTCGTCAAAACCGCGCAAAAATTCGTATATTATTTGCAGTCGACTAGACGATTAATTGAAAAGGCACGCGGTTTCAATGGTGGGAGTGAAAGTATCCCTAACGAACTATCTGAATGCTACGCATTGAGACATTTTTCCTTTTTCCGTTGGCAAATACGTTTCTCGCGTATCTCGCGACGTATCTTTCTCGCCCATCAGACGGAAAAAATATTAATGTGAAATTTACATTGACACAATGTTAACACTGCGCCGTAACTCAACGAACTATTCATCAAAAATGTCAGCCGGAGGTTTATCAACGCTAGATCAACGTTCCTCGAAGTTCATTTGACATTGAGATTACAAACCTTTCCTTGGGGCTGATTTAATATTTGAGGTTTCCGAAAAGTGAAACTTGGAATTTAAACGATATGAAAGTTAGGTAACATTATCATTTTCGTAAGGTAGTTTTATTATGGACACCAGTAATACGAGGTATTTTATTGTAGACTATGGTAAGCAAAACGTTTTCAAAACAATTAATTTTTTTTATTTATTGTTTATTTTTCAGATTAAATTTTAATTAATTTTTTTAGATGACTTGTAATATAATTTACGATTCTGCAAATAATATTGCATTTCTCTGCAGATAACTATTTCAGATTTGCATACAAAATTATGCATTTTTCTAAAAATTGATTGAAAATGTATCGAATTCTTGTTTATTTTTTGTATAAAAATTTTCTGTTACGCCACAGAGCTTTTTCTATGCAGATATATACAATACCTACAATTTGTTTTCAATAAAAATAACTGATTATTGTATCCAAAAGTTAAAACTCTAATAACCGCAGAAATAATTTCTACAAAAGACATTCTAGCCATAGACACTTACTTTCATTTTCCCCACACCTAAAGAATTTATTAGGTGTGGGGTATATACGGTTAAATGCAGGACTTTACACTTATACATAACCTATAAATGTAAACTTCAGAGTGATCAAAAACGACCACTTAATGTTACATCTTTAAAATAAAGTGATTCGCTGAATAAATTGCAATGATTTGACGAGCTAGTACAAGAAAATCCGGGCATCTCGTTTAGCGTGCTGTTTGCGCCACCTGAAATGTTCATTTGCATAACCTTGCGCGGTCCACGCCACCAGTTATTAAACGATCAATTAATCAATGCCGCGCGTTTCAAGTGAGCGCGTTAATTCAATTGATAAAGTTGTTTATTATGCTCAATTTGAACACGGGAAATCGTTTCCGAGAGAGCTCGAACGTAATCCAATTGAATTGCACTTGGAAAAAATATCGCTACGCGGAGAACCAGGTTTATCTCAGGGAGATAGAATTTCTATTACGATACCAAGCTTGTTGTATTCCAATTATGACAAGCAGAATTGGAGTCATTAAAATTTGATAACGTCAATGCGGAGCTATTATGTCAAAAGTGAGTTTAGTTAATGGCTGATAGTAAAAATGGCCTATATTAATAATTTTTTGATATTAATGAAAGTATTGCTGGTTTAACCATGTTTTATAGCCGATTTGATATGCTGCGACATTTTTATAAACAACTTTTCTATAATTCTTCATTATTTATTATAAGCAACTTATCCAATAGTCACAATTTGATGAAACATCAAATTTAGCTTCTTTCCATGATAGTATTTAATTTTCTGAATTTTCAAGCCATTCATTCAAATAAATGAAACGTGCTCCCTCATACATAATATTCCTGTCATATTAGCAGTAAATATATCGGCTCTTACGTGGACGCAAATTAAATTTGGTCACATTTTAACAAATCAATTATTAGCCTCAACTCCCGATGAACCACACTGTTAAAAATTTCGGAAGTCCAATTACGGTACATGCACCGTAAAATCGAATTAAGGTACAAGTACCGTAAAAC